>CATIWQ010122431.1:0-12385 GCA_949673415.1 Euphorbia schlechtendalii | reverse complement strand
TTTTTGGAATGGTAACTTGCTAAATATGGCTATGTGAGAGCGACCCGTACTAAGCATAGTATTGACGTTGTCCAGGTTTATATAATTGTCTTAATTCATTTGCGCTAGGTTTAGAAAAGTCATTTCATGTGTTGCTCTGCGATGAATAATTGAATATCTAGGTATTTAGAACCGAGTCTATTAGATTAGTTTAGTGAATCGTAACATCTTTACTGAACTAGCATGCTTTCTCTGCCATCCTTATTTTGAAGGGAAAATCTATATTTTTAGGTTCTCTAATCTTTCATACCTATATTTACTCATTTTTCATTCTAATCCTTCTTTCCTAACCTTTACTTTATTATATTTTATTTTCTTTATTTTATCTTCCTTGTTGATCTTTAGAACTAGTCCTTCCCTTTGGGATCGATATCTTTTAAAACTACATTGCAACCGTATACTTCCAGTTATCATCATTTTTCTATTTGATAAGAGAGACTGATAACACTTATATTTTTCATGAACAAGTTTTTGGCACCTTTGATATATAGCTGAATCTTGTTAACAAACTATTAAACATATCAGTAGAAAAGTTACGAACAGGGATTAGTGGGGTAGAGGATGGATTTGAATAAAGGGCAAGTTCAAAGATAGCTTGTACATTTTGAGAAGAAGGAATAGAGGTTAGTTTATTTTTTACAAGGGAAAGTATGAGTGAAGTTTAAGTATTTGGAGGTGATGAAGAATTGGTGATCTTTTCTTAGGAATTATTTGGAGAAGATGAGATATTAATAGGGGAATTTTTAGAAGAATTTACAGAAGAATAATTTTTAGGAGAGGGATTTACAGAAGAGGTTGGTATTTCAGAATTTATAGAAGATATGGGGGAAGGATTTTGATGTACCTATTGGTTGGCTATTTCACCCAAGGGTAGGTTAGCCTCAGGTAACTCAACCTTTGTTGGAAGTGACTCAGTCTGCTGAGTTTGAAGGGGGCTTTGGCAGTTTTTCCTAGGAAGAGAATATTCCTTCTTGTTGATGACTTCCAAGTAATCAACATCTTCCTTGCTAAGGATTTGAATATTTTACATTGTGCGAGGTATGGCAGTCCTTTTTCTCTGAACATCCTTAGCCTTAGAAATCATAGTTTTCCACTTCCTTGTCAACTAAAAGTTTAATAGTTTGGGTGTCCTCCTTAGCCTTCTTGAAGTTCCAATGAGATACCACTTCTATGGATTCCTCAAATTTTCTCTTCTATTCTAGCAGGCTTTGTCCCTATTCCCTGGCATACATTTTTTTAATTTTCTCCATAACTTCAGGAGGAGGAGGTGGGAGTAAAGACTTGGTGGCAACTGTAGCCTCTTCTTCTATTTGCCTTGCATCAACTTCCCTCTGATCATGAGTCTTCAGCTTTAACTTATTTCTCACTTTAGCTTGAGTTTGGGCAGGCACATCTCTTGCCCTCACTTTTGCTAGACTAGCTCTCACCCTTTGAGCCCTAGTTTTAGCCGTTAGACAGGTGGGAGAAGGAATGGTTGAAACTTGCTACATCATCTATGGTCACCTTACTATACCCTTCCTAATCCACCACAAACTCATCTTCATCCTCTTTTCGAACATCTATTAGAAATATTATTGGTTCTACCTTCGCCTTCTTCAGCTTGACATCATGAATCTTGGTATATCTAGTATAACTTGTTGATTCTTCAACTTGTTGAAATGATTGAAGTCCCAGAGTCTTATTTGATGATAATGGTCTCTCTAGGTCCATTAATCAACTTAGAAATGTCCGTCCGCACAACCTTTGAGATGGCGATGATCAAATACCCATAGTGGTACAAGGTAGTAACTTTGGTCAAGTGATGAAGAATAGTCACTGGCCAATTGAGTTGTTTCCCCTCTACCATATGATAGACCATACACCTTTCGAAATAGGTGCAGCTGCTAAGGAATCATGTCATAGGTAGTAGCATCTTGATAAGTAGTTCATGGCAAGCTCTAGCTATCTAGCTCATGCCTAAGGCTGCTATTTCTCTAAACCCATAGTCAGACATCAATTCCTAGTCTTTTAGCACATCCACAAGTTCATCACCATTTCTCCTCAACTTTGTGCCCTTTAATGGCATGTAGAGGAGGCTGCCAATCAACTTAGCATAGATTAGGTAGGAGTTATGATCAATTTATACCATCTGGACATCATTGAAGCCATCAATTGAGTAGAGATTGTAGTAGAATTTCTTAATTAACTCTTTGATTGTAGGGCCTTCTACGAGTAGGAACTGGCCGTGGTTTTGTTATCTGATAAACTTATGCATGACATCATTTTTTAATAGGCCATCATAATCTACATAAAAATAGGTCCAAAGTCTAGATCTTCAGCCTAGTTGATCTTCGTGAATCTAGTTTCTTGGGGTGGAATAACTTTTCTCAAAAGTGCCATCTATATATGCACAAAGAAGGTCCTCTTAGAGTTAGATTGAAGGATGAGAGTTTCTTAGTATTCGTAATTTGCAGATGAAAGGGTTTCAAAGTAGAGAAATTAGGATTCTTTGCAAAAATTGCTTGAGAGTTCAAGGTAACCTTCTCTCTCTAGCAAGCTACCTCTTATATAGGCTCTTCAATTACAAGATGATACATGGCGCTCTCACAATCTACGATCAAGTTTAAATGTTGAGATGAACAAGGATTTGATTAACTTAATAAAATGGTGTAGTTTCAAATTTTGACAGTTCCAATTCAAAATGTCCTTTCAATAAAGTAGCTTTTAAGTTTTAAGCGAAAACTTAAGTAACAGCGTTACTTTCAAAAGCTAACATGGTTAAACCATATTACCTCATTCGGCTAAATTGAGACTTGATTTTCAATACTTAGCCATTTTTTTAGAATTTTTCATCATATGGGGTTCGCCATTCCAATTAGTTGCATGAGAACATTGAATTGCTCCTTTGCTAACACTTTGGTGAATATGTCAACTCGTTGTTCTTCTTAAGGAACATTCTCCAGTTTGACATCTCCCCTTAGCACATGATCCCTTATAAAGTGATGTCTAATATTAATATGCTTCTCCTGCCATGATGAACTAGCTTCTTGGATATGTCAATTGAACACTTGTTATCACACATAACTTCGACGCATTTTTACTTCCTACCATAATCCTCTAGTTGTTGCTTGATCCATAACAGTTGTGCTATGCAACTTCCTGCCACCATGTACTCAACTTTAGATGTATTCAGTGTAATAGAAGTTTGCTTCTTGCTGTACCATGAAACAAGGCATTCTCTAAGGAAATGTCATCCTCCTAAGGGGCTTTTCTTGTTGAGCTTATTTCTTCCATAGTCTGCATCTATGAATCCTCTAGTATTGAAATCTGAGCTATTGGGATACCACAAACCTGCATCAACGGAACCTTGCAAGTACCAGAGAATTCTCTTAACAATTGCTAAGTGAGATTCTCTGGGGTCAACTTGATAACGTGCCTAATAGCAAACAAAGTATTGAATGTAAGGCCTACTAGCTGTTAAGTAAAGGAGAGAACCAATAATACCTCTGTAGAACTTGTTGTCTACAAGCTTACCAGCTTCATCCTTATTCAAGATTGTGCAGTGGCCATGGGAGTAGACATTGGCTTCGAATGCTCCACATCAAACTTCTTCAGAACTTCTTTGGAATTTTTAGCTTGACTAATGAAGATTCCATCTTCACTTTGCTTGATTTGTAATCCGAGGAAAAAATTAAGCTCTCCCATCATTGACATTTCAAACTCACTCTTCATCTTGTTGCTGAATACCTTACAAAGCTTCTCATCAGTTGCTCAAAATATGATATCATCCAAATAGATTTGGACAAGCAAAACATCTTCCTTCTTTCGCCTGATAAATAGAGCCGTATCCGCTTTTATTCTTTCATAGCCTTTGCTGAGTAGGAAGTTAGTAAGCCTTTCATAACAACCATGAGGTCCTTGCTTCAATCCATAGAGAGCTTTCTTTAGTTTGAAGACATGCGCAGGATTCTTTGCATCTTCAAAGCCTGGATGCTAGCGCACATATACATATTCTTGAATGAAGCAGTTTAGGAATGCACTTTTGAAACAACTTAAAGTTCATATGGGACTCAAAAGCATAGAGGATCCTTATTACTTCAAACTGAGCAAGTAGAGCATAGGTTTAATCATAGTATATGCCATCTTGTTGGTTGTAGCCTTGAGCAACAAGCCTGGCTTTGTTTCTGACTATAACGCTATCTTCATCAAGCTTGTTCTTGAAAATCCATTTGGTGCCGATCATTGATTTTCCTTTAGGCTTAGGAACTAGATCCCAAACATCATTATGCTTGAACTGGTCTAGTTCCTCTTACAAGATCATCAATTAGTCATCTCATTTTGCATCTTCGAACTTCTTGGGTTCAATCAATGAGATGAAAGTTGGATGGCTCATCATCTGGTTGAGCTGACCTTGCATCACGACAGGATTATGAACATCATCTACAATGCTTTCGAGTAGGTGACTGTAATGAGTTCTAAGCTCTCTCAGAAGACTTGGATCTAAAATTGGTGTCTCTACACTAGGTTATTGAGGCTGAGGTTGATCTTCTTCTTTGTTGAAGTTGATTGAAAGATCTTTGTCAACTTTAACTTCCTCAATTTCTAGCTCTTCTGTTGGATTGGGAAGCATAGAGAGTGGTATGTGCAGTTTGTTTCCTTTCTTGTTTACTCCTTCATCTTAATCAGATGGTCGTCTATCTGCATTGTTATTTTCATCAAAATCTACATGCATAAACTCCTTCAATAACCCGGTTCTCTTGACATATATTCTATATGCCCTGTTGTTAGACTAGTAGCCTGGAAAGATACCTTCATCAGCCTTTGGATTAAACTTACCTAGCTACTCCTTGGTATTTAGAATGAAACACCTACAGTTAAAAGATTTCAGTTGACCAAGCTTAGGCTTGCATCCTCGCCAAAGCTCATAGGGTGTCATCACAAGAATAGGGTGAATGAAAACCCAATTCAAGATATAATTGGTTGTGTTAGCAACTTCTCCCCAAAATTATTTGGTAGATTGTTATCACTTAGCATGGATCGAGCCATTTCAACTATGGTTTTGTTCTTCCATTCAATAGCCCCATTTTGTTGAGGAGTATTATGAGTTGGAGGTGTTGTGGTCAATACCAAGCGCTGAACAGGATTCTTCGAAATGAAAGTTCTCGAATTCATATCCATGATCACTTTCGATTCTAGTGATTTTAGTTCCTAGTTGGTTCGTTACTCGGTTACTGAGTTTGATAAAAGACTCAAAGGTTTCATCTTTGCTACTTAGAGAGACTACCCAAGTGAATCTAGTGAAGTCATCCACAACCACCAATGAGAATTGTTTTTCCCATGCTCATTGGTTGAACAAGACAAAATAGATCAAGGTGGATGAGCTCCAATAGTCTCTTAGTTACTACATTTTTTATAGATCTAAATGACTTTTTAACTTGCTTACTCAGCTAGCAAGCTGAGCAAAGACTATCTTTCTCAAAGTTGATACTAGATAAACAAACAACTAATTATTTTTTGGTTAATTTGGATAGAATGTTCATATTTAAATGACCCAAGCTTCTATGCCAAAGTAATTAAATATCCTTCTTAGATACGAGACAAACATTAGTGGAGCTTGGGGATAAATGATCGCAAGGTTTTGACTTTACTAATATAGAGGGTTTATATTCGATGATGAATCTAAAAACCTTGTTCCCTACTTCTCTACCAATAAGATAAAAGTTCAAAATACGAACACGTGTTATCAATACCGCTTATCTAAATAGAAAAATGGTGACCATTGCAAGTATACAGTTTCGATGTAGTTTTAAAAGATATTGTTCCTACCGGGAAGGAATTCAGTTCTAAAGACCAATTAGAGTTATGGGGTAAATGAAAGTAGTGAATTTTTATTGGAGGAATTTGGATGTTTGGATGATAGACAGATTTATGAATAGACTAGAGAAGAACATATAAAATATCAAGAATATTTCATACACTAAATAACTTCAACAAATACGATTCTAGGCTCCCAAATATTCAATAATTCATCGCAGAGCAACACATGAGATGATTTTTCTAAGTCTAGGGTAAACAAATTATGACACTTATAAGAACCTGGATAACATTATTACTATGCTTAGTACGGGTCGCTCTCACATAGCCATATTTAGCAAGTTACCACTCCAAAAATGTTGGCTCACTAAATAGCATTATAATCACAGATCCAGTGATTATACACAATCTTGTTAACTCCGAAATCACTCTTAAAGTTACTCGAAAGCATTTAACTTGATTAATATAAATGACGCAAGATGAAATACTTGTTATGACACATAGACATATCCTAAACTTCGAAATAGAAAGTATAAGCAGAAAAAAAGGTAAAGTTGTAAGGTATGCAAGTGAAAGCTAAAGTTGATCAAACCATATCCACTCTTTAATGGGAGTTGTCAATTCTCGTAATTCCTGCGTCTTCTTTGAATTAGGTCTCGACTTGTATAGAACCTCCACTAGGATGTTATTCTTTGTGAATTTCGAATAAAAGAATGTTGAAGAATGAAAAATTTTATTTATAAGTGCTTTGCAATTACACTCATACAATAAACGCTCGAATTTATGTAGAAATATAGTGATTGAAATAGGAATAGAATCACTTATAAATTTTTCTCGTTAACACTTTGAACGTAGCAAAATCTATACTATAATCACTCTCTATCTATGCACACACGTTTTCTTCATCTACCATGCCATGAACCACATAAAAATGGTTGAGTTTTGAACACTATTTATAGAGTACGAAGGGTTACATCTATCCAAATGAAGAGTTGTGTCCATTGGCAAAGAATTGCATCACTTCATTTTGATTGGATGCAAAGATTCATCCTCATCCACAATGGAAAGGCACCTTTTCATGATTGGTTAACTTCTAAAGGGTGTCTTTTCGATTGGTAATTAGTGGTGATTGATGGTTGTTGATCGTTGTTATCTGGCGATTGGTAGTTGAAAAGTAACCAATAACCATCACAAGTCACAATCGATGTCACGATCATAAACATTGGTTGGTAGTTTTCTATTTATGAAGAGTGACAAGTCGCGACCGCGAATAGGTGTCACGATCGGGAAATGCTATTTCTTCATGATTCTTCTTTGCAACTTTGCCAATCTTTGACAACTTCTACCCTAAGCCAAATCATTGTGTTCCATGCATCTTTTTGCACCTTTTTCACTCTTTTTCCATAGAATTCCACTTTTGTTCATTTTACTCCCAAGATTTACCTAGTTTCTGCATTTGCATAAAAAACAACTACATACCACGTGAAATCTTTTATACGAAGTATAAAATGAAATAAAACCATATCATTTTATGATTGAAAATGTCATGATAATAAGTGTAAATATACACTTATCAATAAATAAATCATATACACATTACTAATTCTAAGAGCAAAGAGTATAGTTGATTCAATCTTACAGTCAATAACTAATCAACCTGCTGAGTCGAAAGTAACCTTCCTGCCTTTGTCACAAAGCTAGGAAACACTTAGCAAATTGAACATAAGTCCTTTGATTAGATACACTTCTTCGATTAAAGGAGAAACATCGATAGTGTTGCATCCAACAATCTTCCCTTTTTGGTAGTCTCTAAAGGTAACACTCCCATTTCTTTTACACTCCAATGAGATAAACTGGCTTTCATCTCCTTTCGCATTCTTAGAGCATCCGCTATCCAAATACCACATTTTAGTGTCATCAGCGAATCTTGGGCTCCCTTGCAAAATAGTGAGTTTGCTTAGATACCCATGCTTTTGAGCTGGGTGTTCACTCACTTTTCTTCTGATAATATAAAAGTTCTAAATATGAACAGGTGTTGTTAGTACCGCTTATCAAATAGAAAAATGATGAAAATTGCAAGTATATAGTTGCGATGTAGTTTTAAAAGATATCGATCCCAAATGGAAGTAATTCGATTCTAAGGATCAATTAGAGTTACGGAACAAAAGAAAATAAAATAAGTTGAAGGTTTTGAATGGTAGACAGATGAATGGAAAGATGCATGAACAGATTAGATGCAAAGCATATAGATATTCCCTAAGAACAAGTATAATAGAGTAAAATATGCAAAATAATTAACAATGTTTTATGGACTAGATAACTTCAACAAACTCGGTTCTACACATCCAAATGTCCTATAATTCACTGCAGAGCAAAACATGAAATGACTTTTCTAAATATAGGGTAAACGAATTATAACACTTATAATAACTTGGACAACAACAATACTATGCTTAGTACAGGTTGCTCTCACATACCATATTTAGCAAGTTACCACTCTAAAAATGTTGGCTTACTAACCATCATTATAATCATAGATCCAGTGATTATACAAAATATTGTTAACCCCGAAACTACTCTTAAAGTTAACTTGAAAGTATATAACTTTATTAATATAAGTAATGCAAGATGAAATACTCGTTATGACACATAGACATATCATAAAATTTGAATTAGAAAGAATAAGTAGAAAACAAATTAAAGTTGTAAGGTATACAAGTGAAAGCTAAAGTTGATCAAACCGTATCCACTCTTTATTGGGAGTTGTCAATTCCCTCAATTCCTATGTCTACTTTGAATTTGGTCTTGACTTGTATAGAACCTCTGCTAGGATGCTATTCTTTGTGAATATTGAACAAATGAATGTTGAAGAACAGAAACTTTTATTGGTGCTTTGCAATTACACTCATACAATAATAGCTCGAATTTGTGGAGAAAGCTAGTGATTGAAAAAACAAGAATCGAATCACTTATACATTTGTCTCTCTAAAAATTTGAACTAGAAAAATCTATATAACTTTTACTCTCTATCATGTATCATATGCTCTATCAATTTTCACTATCATAAGTTACACGAAATTGGTTGATTTGAACCTCTATTTATAGTGTGTGAAAGGTTGCATTTATCCAAAAGAGTAGTCATGTCCATTGGTGAATGGTTGCATCATCTTCATTTGATTGGATGCAAGATTTTTCATCCTTACCTTCAATGGAAAGGAACCTTTTCATGGATGCATTGTCTCCAAAAGGTGTCTTTTCGTCTGACAATTGATGGCGGTTAATCATTCTTATAAGGTGATTGGAAGTTGAGAAGCATTGATAAAATCCATCATGATTCACGAGCGTGACATACATGTCACGATTGTGAATGTAAGTTGGTAACTTGATGCTTGTGAAGAATGATAAGTCACAAGCCTGACTTAGCAAATCGTAAATAGGAATCACGATCGTGACATGGTCGTGACTTATGCTTTTCTTCATGATTCTTCTTTGCAGCTTTACCGATATTTGACAACTTCGATCCCAAGCCAATTCCTTGCATTCCATGCATCTTTTTGCACCTTTTTCACTCTTTTTGCATAGAATTCCATCTTTAATCATTTCACTCCCAAGATTCACCTTGTTTCTGCACTTGCATAAAAAATAACTACGTACCACGTGAAATCTTTTATGTCAAGTATAAAATGACTCTAAACCACATCATTTTATGAGTAAAAATATCAAGATAATATGTGTAATTATATACTTATCACACCCCCATACTTAACTTTTGCCTTGTCCTCAAGGTAAACACAACAGAAGTGTATAAAATAGTAATTCAAGTTCGTACCTCATTTGGTGAAAGACTATTATAGTGAGTACCACATTCCCACGTTGCATAAGGTTCATGTAAAGTATATGAAATTTCCCACAACTTAGTAATGTGCAATTTATATAGTCCAGTTTCATACCTTTGCTCTTAATGGAGGGCCAATTGAATTGCGTCTTGATATAAGCGTTATACGCTTGCTCGAATATTTCCTTCTCTCAAGTTTAGTATAAAGTATAAAGGACTAAGGGAGCACACTTTGAAAAGATTGATCTCAAGTTATTTTTAGGTAACCTAGGATGCTAATCATTATTAGTGGTTGCATTTTATGCTCTATACCACTCTCCCCCTTTTTTAGAGGTTGCATTTTATGCTCCATACCACTTTCTCTCATTTTTTCTTTTAATCACATGTTTTTTAAGTACAAATTAGTATAAAGTATATGTTTTTTTATGCTATGCTACTTTTTTCACTCATTGAATGCTTGCAGTTTCTGCTCCGTACCATTCCTCCCCTTTTGCATAACTCATTGGTTATCCTCTCTTTCTTTTTATTTTTCTCTCTTAATACCCTCATCCTTTATTGATCACTTTCAAAGTATTATGGCTATAGTTTCCCTACACTTTTGACACACTTAATACTTAAATGACGTATTCAAGAATAGCATATAAAACTCATAGTAAGAAAATTACTAGATATTACTCCACTCGAAACTTATTGGTAGCATTAAACTAAAACTACATAACTTATACTAATTCATGTTGTATTGAAATTATATCGAAACTTACTTGGAATGTTGCTATTGAATGTTACTCACCACTCATCCTTGCCAAATGCTAAATGTTGTGCCAATCTACTAAAGTGCTCACACTCTCAAAATGTTCTCATACACGAAAAAACAAATTTGTTCGAAATATGCACCAACATCGAACTTGTAATATCTAACACTTACAACAACCTTGGAACATATGTTAGTATAGTATAGGTATGGATAAAGTATAAACAACATAAAATTAAGAAAAAGATTTCATTCTTCAATATTTTAATTTTATTTGATTTTTTTGGATTTTTCGGATTTTACACAAGTGCCCCCCCACACTAGAGAACACAATGTCCTCATTGTGAGAGACTTAATTAGAAAATAAAAAAAGAAACTAAACACACATAAACAAACAAACACGAAAAGAAAAGAAATTTGAACCCTGTTATTTTCATTCTTCCGAACTTGAATCTAGAGGACTTGGTGAGATATCCAAATTCTGCTTCCTAAAGTACGAACTCAACTTGTGGTTCAAAGAAATGTTGGATTTTGTGAGTTAACGAACATCTTGTTATATGGAAGCTATATCAAGGCATGCTTGATCAACATCTTTCACGAATTTCCCTCTCCAAGTATCTTCATTCGAATGTGTACTCCCGGAGGCTTGTCTCATTTCACTACTTGCTATTTGAACTTCTTCAATTCCTTCATCGTATTGGTTCTCTCGAGAAGTAGATCCTTTTGTCGGTCTTAACTTCCTAACCCTTACTCCATACGGTAAAAATGTAAACTTCCGTTCTTCTTCCTTAACTAATCCCGCTCTCTTCATGTAAATTCCTCCCATAAAGTTGAACTTCTCTCTAGGACTATATTGGTATGGCAGTTGGTTCTTCGCTCCCAAAATAATTTCACAAATTGTATTCACACCTCCAACTGTAGCCTTTTTATGTGTAGTAAGACTAATGATGGATTCTAACATGTACATCGAAAACTTTGGTCTTATTTGCAAAATGGCGCACTCCAATGTAAGAAAATCTTACATAGACACTTTGGTAGTCTTGTGTTGGAAGAAAAGACTTTGAGATATAAACTTGTGAATGTAAAGAAGACTGTTGCTCTGAATGTTCTTGTTGGATGAGTTTTTGACATCGTATCGATCCAATCCTGTTAACTCATTCCATACACTCGCTAGATAATAATTGTCTTCATTGGTTTCTCTAGAACTAAACCACTTAATCAAATCTATTAAATTGAACTTAAACTCATTCCCTTCATTCCTAAATTTCCTTTTGAGAAAATTCCCATCCTCCGTAACAGTAACCAAAAATTCGAGGACCCATTCCTCATTAAAAGGGAAATGCATATTCACAAAGCTTTCCAACCCAAATAGTAAGAAGTATTACTCTACTTCCTCATGTATTCCAACATCAATTGCAAAAGTAGGATCATAGAAGAGTGTACCTTGGAAATCAAAGTTCTTAATCATCATGTATCTCTCAACTTCTTCTTCACCATAGATAGGAAAAGGGCATCCATACTTGGTTTGTTGGTTGACCAATTTTTTCTTTCCCTTGGTTTCTATTGATTTCTTCGAAGCCATTGAAATTTAATTCAAGAATTTAAATGAAAGGTTTGTGTTTTGATTTTGGGAAAAATAGAGAAAATTTGCTTTGCAAGAGATAGTAGTTGTGTAAAAGAGTGATTGATTTGTGAAAATCAACTAGGAAAATAGTTACATATATATAGGGAATAGGGTATTTCACTTTTTCAACGGATATATTTCTAATATAACCGATAGAAATAGAGTCGTTACAACAATAACTGCTGTGAAATCGTGCATGTCATGATCGTGACTTTTACTTAGAAAGAAACAAAATGTTTTGACAACTTTCTTCATGAGCGCGAAACAAGTCGTAAGCTCGAAATGTTTAAAATCCAAAAACTTTTCACTTTTCTTTTAAAACTACACTAACTTAAAAATTTAC
>CATIWQ010122424.1:0-12266 GCA_949673415.1 Euphorbia schlechtendalii | reverse complement strand
ATTCTCATCCTCGATGTACATGAATCTCGTCAAAAGTAGTTATGTTTATTCCATATAACAACCGGAAAAAAATCTATTAACAGACTAACTAAAATGAAACGTAAAAAATTTCAGAAAATTCCAATTTATACCTCAACTCATTTCAAAGTTACTTGATTAAGAAAAATGACAATATCAAAGTTACTTGATACAAAGTCTTTCACCACTCGGAGTACGTCCATACATACGTACGTACGTACGTATATACGTACATACGTAAATATATGGTATTGTTGATTACATCTATCCATAATAAGGCAATATGTTACAATTAAATAAACTCCAATTTGTACTATTATATGCAAAACTTTAAAATAATTATATTTAAGATGAGAAATCGAAAACATTGACAACATAAAAAATTCATAATCATAATTTGACCAAATGATGTCTAGAAGGAGACAAGTAACTTAGAGAATTGAAAAAATTAGGTATTGATCCAATTAATATTTCCTACAGTCAAATCTGTTGAAACATCCTTTGAGGTTAGGTGAACTCGAGATCTTAATCAACTAGGGTTTCTTCACTAATGTTCAAGCCTATAAGTAGCAATTACTTTTTATTTTAATCACCAATTTACACCTACTTTGCTAGTACATGTGTAGCCATTGAAGTCCCCTTTGGAATAACGTTTCAAAATAGCTTGTGAGAAATTAGCTGTTTTGGAACTAATCCAATGGAAGGCAAATTTATTACGGAGCCACGATGCTTGCTTTAATGCTAGGATTAAGTCATCTAATAGCTCTATGTTTACCACCAGGGCCAATGGCCCCTAGCTACACATAATCAAAAGATGTCCACGTGATTTTGTTACTTGTATTAAAAGACGAGTCATATTGAAATCTACATTACAACAATTTTACATGCCTTAATACGTAAAATTTAACCACCACACTACAATTTTATAGTTTAGGTATATTTTTTCAATTTAATCATTTTCATTTAGTTCACCCAGTTCAATTTAATATTATATAATTATAAATTTACATTGACATATTACTCGATTGAATTTATTTAATGTATGTACTTGAAAAAAAAAATAAAGCTTGTAGACGGTATTTCACATGTAGGATAATATGAATTATTTGAACTCCAAAATTGGTTTGCCATGTGACGAGATATAAAAATCTTAAAATAAAATTTGTCTTAGATTGCATAGTTTCATTTCTTTTGCTAACTGATAAGGATACAATAATTACAGAAATTGTATTATACCCATTGTCAAATGATTAATTCAAATTATAAATTAATTTTTTTCGGTTATAATTCAAATCATACGTTAGTGATATCTTATGTTAAGGCATATTCGTGTTCTTAATAATAAATACAATATCCGGCATTTTAGACAAAGAATGTGGTTATGCTTTGTATTTGTATGTTAAGAGGTGAGCGACATTCTACATTTATTAATGTTTAGTTGTGTTTAGTAACCAATCGCGCGCTAAAAACTAATCCAAAAACAATTTACTATATCTCAGTTTTAATCATCAAATGTTACACTTTCATTCATAGTTTATTTAGTGTATAACGTACAATGTATGATTGTATTACTCATCATCTATTACTTATATTCTACGCATGTGTTATAATTTGTACTTACAATGAAAATATATATTCGCAACATTGTTTTTGATAAATTAATTATTTTCTTGAAATTGCCTTTTATGTTAGAACAAAAAAATTTCTTTCACTTTAAGTATCTATTTTGAAAATTGTATTTGCTAACATAGATATGACTATTTTTTTCTATCAAACATAGATATGACTATTTAATTGATTATATAAAGCACAAATATCTCATATATTAAGGAAAAAGTTCATTTAACAAGAAACACATTATTATATTTAGAAATAATATCTCCTATCACACCAGTGTGATTCTATGCTATCTAGACAATAAATACTAGATACTCTCGTAAACAATCTATGAAATTAATTCTTTTTATTATTTATCTCACTTATATCATCTAAGAAATTACCTATTTTGACACACATGCGTATGCATAAAAGTTAATACAAGAATAAATGAGGAAGAATTTTATAAAAGTTAATACAAGGATGCATTAAGAAGAATTTTGTAAAAGTTACGTCAATAATCTAAATTAACATTTTAAAAGAATCAAAATAAAAAAAGAATATTATTTTTTAGTCATACACATTTTAACAATACGGTATTCACACGTGTTCACTGAATTTGATGTTAAAAAACAATACTCCCTCCGTTTTTTTAGTTTTCCTCTTACACATTTTATATTTTTTAATAAGATAATTAATAAGGGTATACAATTATCAATTTACTCATATTTTTTTAATTTTTCATAACAAAATGTGCATTTAACATTATGAAAATAACAAAAGTATATATTGATATTAATAATAAAAAAGGAAAAGAATCAATAATTTTTAAAGTAAATTACGATTTTAAATTTTTGTATTTTGAGTAAATGAATTAGTGATAAAAAAAAGTTATAAGAATAGATTCTCTAGTTTAGCAAAATAGTTTTCACGCAAATTAGCTATATGCTGTTTAATATGTATTTTTGAACCCATCAATGGCAAAGTATACGTAAAAAACAACCACACTCAAAATGTAAATTAAGCTTATCTACAAGGGTGTAATAGTAAAACTCACAATCACCAACTAATCATCTAATGTCAAAAATGTAATTTCCTGTTCTTGTCCTTTCTTCCTCAAATATAAAAACCTTGTTACAGCCTTCTTCTTCTCCTTCCAGCGTCTGCTAAAAAATTTGCTTCATTTCTACTCTCAACTTTGCAAACTCTACCATTTCATCCCTTTCAATTTAAGAAACCTTTTCATTTTTGTCCTTCTGTTCAGAATAGCCATCATCTGCTGCTGCTGATCAAACTTTTACTTCAACCACCATGTGTGGCGGTGCTATCATCTCTGATTTCATCCCTCCCACCGTCGCTGGGGGGCGATTTTCTCGCCGTTTGACGGCGGATTTTCTCTGGCCTGATCTTAAGAAACCTGCCGCGAAGACGTACTCTAAGCCGGTCGTTGTCGATCTTGATGATGATTTCGAAGCTGATTTCCTGGAATTTAAGGATGAGTCTGATGTCGACGAGGATGATGAGGTTTTGCTTGATGCTAAGCCTTTCGCCTTCTCTGCCACCGCCCCTCCTCGCCGCAAACGCGCCGTCTCTCGTGGTATTGATTTCTATATCTGTTGTTTTTTTTTCTATTTAAGAATTTTAGCGCGTTTCTAATTTTGTTGTTTGGGGTTTCTGATTGTTTCACTGTTTTTCTATTATTGACCGATCACTTATACTTGGAATGCTGTTTGGATGATTGATTTGTACAATTTTTGGGGAAATCTTTCCATTTTTTTTGTGTTTACTTAGTTTGGAGAGTATTCATGCTCGGATATCATGCGTTACTTTTGAGTTTATAGGAGTAATTTGGGGCTTTTTTAAATTGAACTGTTTTCTGTATGAGTTGAGTTGTATTTATTGTTTGTTTTTAAGAGATCTTATTTTAGATTGGGTTAAACTTGATTTTAATTTGCTTTTGATCAGTAAAAAAATGTATTTTTTTCTTTGCACTGCTAGAAATGAATCTGGGTTTTGTTTTGTGAAAATTGAGTCTAGACTATGCATCTTGTGCCCTGATTTTTTTATCTAAAATTAATACCCTTTAAGAGTGATTAATGGCCAGAAAAACGCCATTGGGAATTTCTTAAATGACAAATTATCTATGTTTGAAGAATACAATTTTATGCAAACTTAGTTTAATTTTGTTACTGAAGCTTCGAATTCACTTCATAAAGAAAAAGTCTTTGTTAGCCATCAATTTGCTTTGTGCAGCTTAACTTAACATTTATCTGAAGTATGTTTGGGTGACGATCTTGTTAAATAAATGAAAACCATATTAAATTTCCTTCTCTATTTGGAACTTTCCTTTATCTTAAGTAAAACCTTCCATTTCTATCTGTAAGAGAGGTAGATGGAGCGAAGAAATTAGGCTTTGAAAATGATTAGCTCACTATTTTATGCCCCTTTGTATTTTTCAGTGAAAATCTTAATCTTATCGGCCGACCGCCCCTCTAATATTGTTTTCTTTGTTGATTTTACCTGATGAGTGTTTTGCTGATATGATTAACCAAAAATATTTGATTCCTGGAATATCATGCTTTATAATAAAATACTGTATTTTCATGAATATCAGTTCGTAATACAGCTGGAAAATCTGTGGAATTCAACGGGCAAGCTGAGAAATCTGCCAAGAGAAAGAGGAAGAACCAGTATAGAGGAATCAGGCAGCGCCCTTGGGGAAAATGGGCTGCTGAGATTCGTGACCCCAGGAAAGGAGTTCGTGTCTGGCTAGGAACGTTTAACACCGCTGAAGAAGCCGCTAGAGCATATGATGCCGAGGCGCGTAGAATTCGCGGCAAGAAAGCCAAAGTTAACTTCCCTGATGAAGCCCCTCTTGCTTTGCCTAAGCAGAAACCGATCCCCAAGACCGACATGGCTGAAAACGTCAGTTACATGAAGAACCCAGAACAGGATTACTTCAATCCCATGTGCTACGTCGAAGAGAAGCCGATATTGAACCAGTTTGGCTCGATGGACTCGTTCCCTGCCAATTCTGGAGTGAAATACTTCAATTCCGATCAGGGGAGCAACTCGTTCGGCTGCTCCGATTTTGGATGGGGGGGAGATCAGGTGGTTAAGACTCCCGAAATCACATCTGTTCTTTCAGCAACTCCTGAAGTTGACGAATCCCTGTTTTTCGAGGATGCGGTCCCTAGTAAGAAGCCAAGGATAGATTCTGTTAATGCGGTCCCTGTTGAAGAGAGCAATGGAAAATCGCTGTCTGAAGAATTGTTGGGTTTCGATGATTTGATGAACTTCGATTTTCCGTGCGATGGGAATTGGAAGCTCGATAGCCTTCTGAATGTCGACGCTACGACTCAGGATGGTATGAACCCAATGGATGATCTCTGGAGCTTTGATGACTTCAGTGTGGCTTATTAAGCACACTCTCCATTGTCTTGGCTTCTGTAAATAAGGCTACATGTAAGCAAATTGTGATATTAAAGTTCATTGCTTTAAGTCATTTCCGGGTTCTATACTTTGTCCCTTTTGGTTTGATTTGCAGGAATGGTTGTCTGAACATGCTAAATCCTTTGTGGAGCAGTGTTATGAGAAGCTTTTGGTAAAAGAGGAGTGCATAGGTATTAGGTTACCTTTTTTAATTACATTATGAAACATTGAACTTGGTTTGTTTAATTTAATGACTTGTAATCAACAATGTTGTGTGTTCTGTTTTGAACTGAAACCATCTGAAATCTTCAACTTCTTTGCTGTTTTCTGATAAAGTCTTTAGGTATGTTCATTTTCATGAGCCATCGATTTTGAATCGGTTCGTATATGATTCATTACTGATTATATTTTGTTAATGAAAAGTTGTTTCTATTATTATATTTGCATTTGGGTATTCCTTGTGCTACATTGGGGAACTTCCCAAATATTCCTACCTAAAGAATTATTCCTAGTCTCCATTGCTGTGTAGCTTTTTGACTTGGTATGAAACACGTTTTTGGCAGACATTTGGCTGTAAAAAATAAGACTTTTCGCGGTTAAGATTCTTTATGTCTCGAGTTGGAGGAAGAAATTACTTTACTGGGATGTACTAGCCTTAATAATGTTTCTTTACAAAATGGTCTAAGTGCATCAACATGCTCAGAAATCGGTTGTTATCATCATCTTTCAAAAGGATTAGTTATCCCTTATCCCTTTAACTTGGTAAAAATACTATTAGTTTGCCACTTCAATGTCACGTGTCAACTTCTATTTAGAGAAAAAAATAGAATGTGGTGTCGAGGGGTTAACTGGTGTATTTTTACTAAGTTAAAGGGGGTAACGGATCATTTTTATCAAATTAAGAGGATCTGGCCTTTATCAAGTTGGCGGTGAATGAATCAATTTTAGGATGTGTTAGATGTATTAAATCTTGCAAAATTCATGTCTTTGAACCCCGACACTTGAAAAGAAAGATATTCTTTAGTCAATTATATTATATATGTGGTGTTGGATAAAGGTGCAAGGTGCGTGGCTTTACAGTGACCACCGGTGGTTGAGGCGGTGCAGCTGGTCAGGCAGGGCTAGAGTTCTGAATTCATGGGATTTACAAAACTTAGGATAGTGAGCCGTGTTTGTCGGTTTGTTGAGTTGTTACGTTAGTCTGCCACTTTCAAATGGCTTAGCTCTTACTCATCCTTTGTCTGTATTCATTTTTCAACTCTTCCCTCACATGTAATCGTGTTCAATTATTATACAGATATCCTGACATTTAAGAAAAAAAAAATCTAGGGTGCGTCCCTTTCATGTGGTGAAAGAAAGGTTATGCACAAAGAAAAAGCAAAAGAAAAAGCAAATGAATGAAACTTAATTTCCGCGTTTGGTTGTGTTCAAGGGAAATGTAATTCCTAGTGAGACGAGGTTAATGAGAAAATCTTAAAATGAATAATCACAATCATCTAATATGGATAATAATTTGATTCCTTTATGCGAGCATACAACAATAAAAAGAATAAGATATTTTCATTCTTTTATCCTTTCATGAAGACCCAATCAAACCTCCCTTAATGTTGCTTAACTTTCTACATTGCATGTTAAGACGAATGGATATATATGATAGAAAAGTGACGACTTAGATTGTTAATCTTTAGATAAAAAGGAGAAAATGCTTGTTCGACGCAAGCAACCAAATTATTATTTCTTGCGAGGTTGTAGGTTCGAATCTCATACCAACAAAATTAACAAATATGCCATGTAGAAAAAATAAATAGTTTTAATGAAGATATGGATAAACCAATGAATTTATGCTATATGATTACCAAACTCCACGGAGATTTCAGTTTTAATGGTAGCAAATAATTAAAAGTTGGAATTAGTATTATTTGGGTTATTAGATATGCGCATTATCCTAATATAATGGAATTTTGTTAGCTATTTTAGTTTATACAAGTAAGTTTGTTTTTTTTGAATAAATTTAAATCATGAATCAATAAATTTGAGTTCTCTTTTCCTTTTATTTTTGAATATTATTATTTTCAAATTCCAACAATTGTAATTCCAAACTCTTTTGGTAATTTCACAACTCATAATTACTAAAAATAATCAAATCAGTAACACGAGCATGAATTTGAGAAAACGCTCTCTATATCTTAACCTGTTCATCTTCGTGAACTCCAATTGATTTAGCTTTAGATTCTCAAATGAATTTTCATTTTAATGACCCGAACTTAATAATTTTCACCATTAAAGATTGGACGAGAAGAAAATAAATTAATACTTCATAATTTAATCCCCTCGTACCACTCACAAGTCACTCAACAAGTCCCTCAAATTTTCTAAATCGCAAGGTTTCCATTAATCATTTTCAAAAAAAATTATTGTTCAAGAGCTCGAGATACTGTTATTATTGAATTATCTGGACACTGACCCTCCTATCTGCCATTGCATAGAGGTGTGACATGAATGATATCACGGACGTGTTTTAGTTTGTTGGAAGTAACAACTTGTTATTGATGTTGATCATACAATACTTGTATAAGATCTCAAAATCCAAAAATTTCACCAAAACAGAAGTTGTACCATACAATAATAGGTCCAAAATGGGTATTAGAAAACTGAATTACATTTTATAGGACAGGATAGGACTTGTCAGTTTTGAATCTTTTGATTTTGAGTATTTTCCTATAGCTAGAGATCTCACTTGTTAGCCCATCAATTCAAGTGAAATTTCTGAATAAGTAAACAAACAGACAACGTAAAATGGTGTAACTGTTATTCCGTTAGCCTAAACCATATTCCGATTCAAGAATGATATATATTTCACTTAATTGTTAACAACTCGGTATTAGCTCAGTATTTGAATACCAATACAACAATTAAAACGTTATATATGATTAAAAATAACTATTCATCGTATCGAATTCAATCTGAACCTAGAATTTACGTCATAATTGAAAAAAAAAGCCTTTCACATGTATGTAAAGTCATATGTTTCAAAAGAAAATTTGCAATGTACAAGGAACTCTTGCAAGGGAATAAAATATTTTGCAGATTTCATACCTTGCAAGCGTTTTCTTGCAATATATTTGCAAGGGAATAAATTCCGTTGCAAATGTGATGTCATTTCTTGGTAATGGAAACTAGGACATGGTAAAAATATCCAGTTCCTTTGTCCAAACAGTTAGCTAACTTAGAAGGCAATCTATCGATCAAACTATTAACCACCTCATCGCCAAAATGACTTGCAAGCATAGGCTCCAATGCAGCTCTTGTATAATTTGCTACATATTTGGCTCTGTCCCATAAATCACATGTTAAGTCCTTACCATCTTCAATGTTTGCATCCCACCTTAGTTTGAATCCTTCGATCCCTTTTACGTCGAACGAGCCTTCCTTTTCGATCACATTTCTCACTTCTTCCGCGGATGGGCTATAAAACGGAACATCAAACTTATCCAACATCGATTCATCGATCATTCCCTGAAATGCATCGCCAAATCTTATATTAGCATTACCATAGCATGGAAATTCGCTGTCAACCATTTGCATGCGAATTATCGTATCATCACCTCATCAACCATTTCTTTAAGAGAATCGACCATTAGTTGAAACATTTCGCCACCGTATTTGCAGTAAGGTATTTGATCGGTTTTAGCCATAAAGGTGAGCACCATTACACCTCCAGAAACCATCTCCTCGGAGCGTGATCTCAGGAATTTTGTAAAATCTTCCTCGAATTGATTTAGATATGCTTTTTGAACACTTGGTGGACTTGATTCGTTTATGTATATGTTACCTTTGTTTAGCGGGGTTCCTTCTTCACTTGTAAGACCTTCAGGGATCTGTTTCATTTTCAAAAATAAAAAAAAAAAAGAAAAAAGAAAAAAAACCATAACAAAACTTATTGATATAATTGTACGTGACATAACAAAAAAATCACACGGAAAGTTCACAGACACTAACATTTTTATTTGTTTTGAAACAAAATTTGAAGAAAATTGGATAAGAAACATCTTTTGGGCTACTTTGTAAGTAAAATATCAAATGCTTTGAATCACCTTTCAAAAGTCCAATTATCCTCGAATTTTCCAAAAGTGCAATAGTTTGACTCTAACAACAAAATTATGTGAAAACTTCAAATTGGGAATAGAAAAATTAGAAAAATGATATCATTCGTGCATTCAAAATCGATAATTTTGGAAATTTTGAAAATCAATATTAATACTTGACAGTAAAATTTATAATATATTTCTAAAGATAAACATCAGAAAATGGAATGGAACCTGAGAAGTCCAATGGAGACTAGAAGAAGAGTGAACAAAGTGCAGAGAATTAGCAGGGAATAGCCTTTCATAGAAATTTCCAGGAATTGCAGAAACGAAGCAACGATCGAACTTGTCGCCTTTCTCCTTTAGTTCCCGGTGAAAATCCGGCAGCAGTGATTTGAAAATGGTGTTGAAATCATTCTCCTGGAGATCATTTAAGAAATACTGCAGTGTAGGTGTTTTCTTATTACAAGTGGAATCAATTGTTTCAATGATTTCCCAAAGCGGAAGAAGAGTGTTTGGTCCTGAAGAACATCCCATGTCCACCATTGTTAGACTGTCTGAATCAGCCAAGCGTTTTGAACATAACTCTGCAACGTTTTGTTCTAGTTTTGGCTTTGTTTCTAAAATCACCTTTTTCTGTATCAAATCAAATTCATCAAGGAATTAATAAATTATGTTTTATGGAGTGAAATTAACTTTAATTTTTTTTGAGTCGAATATTAGTAATGTGTAATACAATTAGTTATTCACCGCTTAAAAATTGTATGAACCCATTGAATGACTAAAAATGTTAGTTTATAAGCTGCTTAATAATTAAAAGCATATTTTAGAAAATGACTATGAACTAAAAATAAAGTATTTATAAATTAATTTTTAGTTAATTACCTGATACAGAGAGTTATTGTAGTAGCTGTTTTCTCCTTGTCCTCCATTCATGTGATGGACATTAACTTGATCTTCCATATGTTGAATGTAATTGTAATTGGATTGCAATTTTGATGGTGTATGTTTGTGTTACCTTCTAGTTTAAAATATATATACTAATTAAATATACTAATTTCACTTTTTATCATATTTATATTAGTTATATAATTCGCGAACCGTAGAATTAACATTTTGATTTATTTGATACACTTTGACACTTGTCCAAAATTAGATAACTATGAGTGACGTGGCACAGTGAAGCAGCTGATGAGTGTGCACCCAAAAGATATGCACCACCGTTTGTAGGTCTTTGGGTGCGGTGCACAAATCCCGCACAATTAGAAAATTCAATTGATTTCTAGTAGAGTGATTTTTATTTTGCTGTGGCTCGAAATACTTCTACTTGCGCAGCTTTTTAATGCATTTTGTAAGAGATTTAGAATTGAAATTTCAAGTATGATCAGAAACACGTCACAGTTTCCCTTTTTATTTGTCATTTCTAATTTTTAAAAATTTTGATAATACTTTGAAATTGTTGAAACGTTATTTTTTAGTTGGAAATAAGAAAATAAAAAAACACATATTTGAAAATCAAACCAATCAGACATATTACATTAAAAGGGTAAATTAGTGCACTTTTATCAAATTCAAGAAGTTGATTAGAATTTTTAAAAATTAAGGATATCATCCGTCAAAGTTAGCAATTCTAAAAGGTCTTGATGTCTTGATGCATTTTGCAATATATAAGTTTTGATAGAGTCGTATTTACCAGCTGCTTAATAAATTTCTTGATCAAATAATTACGATAAAAGTCGAATATCAAATTCTGAAAATTTTATTTGTTGATCAAATTTCGAACATATAGTTGAAAGAGCATATTTTGTACCGCCTAAAGCTCAAGAACATTCACGTACTAAGGAACACAAAAATGTAAATACTACGATTGTGTTTTCACGTTGTCCTCGTTAAAAAAGAACATACCGGACTTGAATTTTGAGCCATAATGCAAAAACTCTAACTACCAGCTGCCACCCACCACAATACTGAATTTGAACCATTAATTTAAGACTTAAATTATTATGAAACCCCACTTTTCGACAACCACTGACTGACTCACTGAGACATCAAAAAAAGGATTACAAAAAAGCAAAGGTAATATAGAAAAAAAAGACTCAGTTGAACTAAGCAGCTATTATTGTAAGAAAGACGAAGACCTAATAAATTCAAGGAGCATTTAATGTAATAAGTGATGAGCCATATAATATAGAAGAATAACAAGAGCAATGAAACAACAACAACAACATCCATGTCTGAAACTATAATATTTCATCCTAATTTCTTGTCAATAGTCTCCCTTCTGTTGCTTTTCATCTCAACCAAAAATGCACAAGCAAGACTGTTTGTGTTTGGAGATTCATTGTTTGATCCAGGAAACAGTAATTTTCTTAATTTAACTGAGGAAAATAAGGCCAATCACTGGCCGTACGGAGAGACTTTCTTCCACTTCCCAACTGGCAGGTTTTGCGACGGCCGAGTCGTACCTGATTTCGTCGGTAAATGTTAATACATTTTTTGCTTTTGTCATTTTCCATCCTTTTTTAAAAACAGAACAAACTAATATTGAAGTTAATACATTTGCTTTTGCAATTTCATGGAGTTTCTCATGAACTTAATCACTTTCGTTGGATGTCATCTTCAACTTATAAAAGTTCAAATAACTCTTTAAGCTTGATAAAAACGGATCATTTCACCCTCTGAATGTTACACGTCGGCTTCTTGTGATTTGACTTTTCAAAACATAAGTTGACACTTGATGTTAATAGGACAAATTTATACCCTTTTATCAAGTTTTAGAAAAGTAACAAGAGTCAATGATAGTTGAAGGCATCATCTCGCAAAAGTTGCCGAATTAGGAGAAATGTAGATGCATTTTAGTCATAGTTGTTAAATAGAGAATCGAAATCTCAATTTTTGAATCATGAATCGAATCGTAAGATTCAAATAATTCTTTAAATTATATAAAAATAAAATAATTAGAATGTTCAACTTAAATTAATAATAAATTTTAGTCAATACATACAATATTAATATAAAAAACAATCATATAACTAAGCAAATTATTAAAACTAAAATCTTATCAAATAAAATCATAATCACTAATAATTATTCATCATTAAATAAATATAATTTGATAAAAATTTGAGAAACATT
>CATIWQ010122423.1:0-10802 GCA_949673415.1 Euphorbia schlechtendalii | reverse complement strand
GTTGTGTGCCATTTTGCAATGTAATGCAATAAACTTCACATGACTAAGTGTTGGGCCGTGTCATTCTCTCCCACTTGAGATGGCAACGCCCCCGTTGCCATGCATTGCGTTCAACGACCCTTGTGCTTCAAACTCCTCGATCAAGTTTGAAAATTGCTAAAGTTTCTCCGCGGGCTCCCAACTGGTCTCAATTGTCGGCATGCCTTTCCACTTTACTAAGTATTCTTTGGTGGCAGCACCATTGCATGCTCGAACGACCCTTTTTGAAAGGATTTCCTCTGCTTCTTTTTCAAAATGTTCTCTTATCCCGGCAGATGCTCTCTTGTTGGTGTTGCGTTCCTCGTTGTCGGGACCTTTGAGGGAATTGCTTGAGGCAGGCCACATTCATCCGTTGAAGAGTCCATGGGGAGCACCAGTCCTTTTCCAACGCAAAAAAGATGGCTCTCTTCGATTATTTGTCGATTATCGAGCACTTAACAAGTTGACCATCACCTTCTCCTCCACCATATCGCCACCACCACTAACACTTCCTCTATTATTATTACCATCACCACTTCTTCTACTCCACCACCACCACCACTTCCTCCAGCTAGCCACCGCCACCACCTCGCTACCGTTACCACCACCACACCTCCACTCCGCTATTGTCACCACCACCACTTCCTCCATCATTATTTCTAGCACATCTTCTACCACCAACCCCACCACCACATTCATCTCCTCATCTACTTTTATTTTTATATTAAAATATAATTGATACTTTACTCCAACTTATTTTTAAATAATAATTATTACTTTATATTTTGCGTACATATATGTATATAAATTAAAATATGATATTTATATTTAAATTTATGGTGCAAAAATTTATTTAAAAAATGTAAACAAATATTATAAAATATTTTACAGTGATGTAGTCAAGTATAGTAAAATATTATTTATTTCGGTGTAATATTTTTCCTTAAACATTATTGTCATGCAAACAATATGTTTAGTATATCATTTGATAACTGCTTTCATCTATTCAAAAATTACATTTTACATAGTTTTCGTAAACTATTTTAGAGATGAAAAAATACCAATAATAAATGAACAACTAATAACATTTACAACAATCAATAATCTACAACTAAACCAAACAAATCCGGAATGGAATTCAAATATTAGTTTTCTCTTGTATATATCCTTGACATACATTTATTCCTCTTTCTAATGTGTTGAATTTTTTAGTTTTCTAACGTGATACGTTGCTTTCATGACACATTACATCCATGACATATGAAACAATATCAGTCAAATTTTTGTTTTTCCTTTTCATAATGGTGTAGTATTCGATATATTTTAAAGATGAAAAAGACCTCGTTCTTCCCTAAATTTTTCAAGTTATAAATCCTCGTCTTATTTTTAACTAATTGATGAAAATTGAATAAGAAACTAATGGAATTCGTACATTTTTCGTGTCCAAGATTATAGAATCTAATACATATGTCAAAGTCAAGATTGAGTCATGATTTATCGGAAATCATTTGATTTACTCGTCATTTCAGTGTTGGAAGATCAATAACGGATATTTACGTAATTTTTTCGCTGTAGGTTAGAATTTGGGAGGGCGAAAATTTATAGAGATAACAAAATTTCGTCAACCATAAATTTATTCCAAACGAAGTTATTTACAGAAAAAATGGTGAAATATATATTTTAGATACACGAGGAAAAGTTGACTCATTTAAGTCTTAATATATGCATTGAAGCCCTTGAACTTGTATATTCTCCAATTTTAATCCAATTAATCAAATTGGATTGGATCATTTGACCCAATTGACCCTTTAATGGATGGATCAGTGATTTCCGATTCATTTATTTTAAATAATATTTAAAAATGCTCCATATTTCTCATTTAATTCCAAAACAAACTAAAACAGGGAAAAAGTAGTTTGAGATTGGTTTAATACTATTTATTCTTGCCTTGATAAGTTATTAATGTAATTTCACATTGATGTCTTATACAAAAAAATCACTGTCTCGGTGACTTGGCTATTAATAGTAGGACACATTATACCAAAGTATATACTTTGGATTGACTTTAAATAGGTAAGTTTTAGTTTTTACACAATATTTTGTGTAAGCTACAAAACATTACTATATGGGTTCTTACCTCAAGACACATGCTAACCAACAATTACAGTGTTTGGTCATTGTCTTCATTTATAACTTTTCTTCTACCTTTGTATTTATGTCAATGAAACTTGCATTAATCGTGATTACGTACCAATTTTCGTTTATATGACATAATTTGTAACAATTGTTAATAATTAATGATTACTATGAAATTTAAGGGGAAACGACCCTTAATTTTTACTGTAATCTCATTGAACAAAGACCGCTAGAATGGCACAAATCGTGTTATTAAACATTGATTTTGCTTTATGTAACTCTGCGTGTCCTCGCGAGTGTTTGCTACTTAATTTCTTAATTATCGAAAAAATGAAACCTTTTCTCAAACAGTTATGCCCTAATAATGGTTTTCAGAACCGGACCGGTCATCGAACCGGTGAAGGGAGTGGTTCATGGATTTAAGGTTCAACCGGATTAAATCGGCGGTCGAACTGGATTTTCTAAAAATTGAAAAAATATTATTTAAATAAGATATGGAAAATTTATTTACACAATACATTAAATAAATAAAGTAAATACTTAATTTAAAATTAAGTAAAAGTTTTATATAGATATTATAAAAGAAATATAATACAAACGTGTATTAAATAAGTGTTGTAGTTGAGTGGTAGACATAATAGATAACAAGCTGAAGGTTTTGAGTTCGATTCCTACCTATTGCAAAAAAATTTAAAAAATCATTTTTAACAAGTATAAGTGAACCGGCCGGTTGGAGCAACCGATTTCCGGTTCAACCGGGTCCGACCGGTCGGTTCAACTGGTCAACATCCGATCTTTGACCAGACATTGAACCGGGTGAAAACCGACTGGACCAGTGACTGGTTCCGGTTTTCAAAACCATGATCGTAAGTTCCTAGGCTCATATTTAAATGCTAGATTGGTAAGACCATTGGCAATGTTAATTTGAATAGAACTTGAATTTTGCAAAAAGCTTATAGCAGAATTATAACCAAGGAAAGAATATATATATATACATATAATAATAACATGATTTGTGGACAAAGTTCAAGTGACATAACTTATTGAAATTTTGTTCTTGATGCATTTAATTATACTATTATTAAATGAAATTCGGAGTCGGACTAATAGTTGGTAATGTCTATTTAGATTTCACGTCTAATCTTGGTCAAATACATGTTTAAACCATCCCTTCTGACTTCCTAAACTTAATAAAAATGCAACCGCGAGTTCCCTCAACTCCACGTGTTATCTCTCCAACAAAAAAATAACACATTGCATAAAGGGCTCGAGAGTGTACTTTTACTAAATTTAGAAATTAAAAATTGAAGTTCAAGTGTACTTGAAAAACCTTGTAAAGTGTAACTGAGGCCTTTAATTTAATACATGGTAATATTTGTCTCTTGTTAGATTAACAAATTTCAGGAATTGAAAGGAAAACACAAAACAACCAAATACAAATTAGTTCTAACCCGACCATTTAAAGTAAAGTCCAATCATTCCTCATATGTTACATTTCGAAATGAGATTCTTTAAACATGAGGAATGATATATTCTTCGTTTTGGGGATTAAATAAAATAATATTATTTTTTGAAGAATTGAATAAAATAATATTATTTTTTATTTTTTATTATTTTTAATTTTTATTTTATTATTCTTTTTATTAATTTAATAATAAAATATTATTATTTTGAAGTGAATTTGATTTGAATAATGAAAAATGAAAAAGATGGTTGATAAAAATAATCACACCGAGTCCCCTAAATATGTCCCTTCCTTGGATACATGCATCGCATTTCACACTTCCACCAATCTTATCAATTTATCATTTTAACCTGACTTCACTTTTATTTATTCGTTGAGACTAAATTTGCATATCTCCTGCTTACACAATTTACACAAAACTAGCCTCAACCATCCATTTTTTTAATAATCTTGGTGATTAAAACAGGCCCTATCCAACCCTTTTCACTCCTGATTAAAACAACTCTCCTCCTAATTAATTATTTTAACTCTCTGATTTCATCTTTTGGGGCAAATTTGTTACGTCTTCGTCCTTCAATATACGGCTGTTGCATCCTGGTTTACCAACAAGAATCCTGCACGCTGTCATCGATACTCTAGATATCTCCTGCTATACTAACCTTTGACAAATCGAACCCAATCTTGAATTAATCAAAGCAAACTGCTGATAGGAATATAATATAATATAATCACAACCCTATTAGGACGAGGACAATTTTTAATTAGGAGTGAAAAGGGTTGGAATGGGCCTCTTTTAATCACCACAAAGATTAGAAAATAATTGACGGTTGAGGCTTGTTTACTGTAAATTGTGCAAGTAGGAGTTGTGTATATTTAGCCTAACCGTTATTTATATACATTCATACGTATAATTTCACCATATTTCGTTATATAATTAATAACATCTGTATTAGAATCCAGTTTTGAACCTTTAGTCTGCATAAAGTGCTCGATCCGACTATAGGCAAAATAATTATACAAACTAATATATTCCACCTAGGTAAATGGTAAACAAAAATGTTCTACATTGTCAAATCGTATACATCTAATTAGAAAATTCTGTACCAACCAAACGCATATGAGCTCACTAGTCATTAAAACAACATATTTACTGACAAAACGTACAAATCGATGAGAAAAATTAGATTAAATAGAGACTTAAGAACATCTTTTTAATATTATGAATTACTTGATGTCCTAACAAACCCTCCGACATATATCTCACATACTCATTCACAAGGCCACGACAATAGAAAAAAAACATGGTACAGATTTGGGCCGGTCTGTTTACTTTTTCTCTGATCATTCAAACATGGAGTTGATCATTTTCCATTTAAAAGGAAAAACTTGCCACAAAAAACCATCTTCAGCTTCTGTTCTTGCATTTCTCCACAGCTCTAGGGGCTGCATTTAACATCAATCACAAATAGTACTATCAGTATCAAGTAATTTAATTACATTTTAGACTCGGATATAGCCAGGTAGGATTTCGGTGAATTAAAATTGGTTAAAGAGTTAATTTTTTTTATTAAAAACTTGTATTCTGAATTGAAATTTAACAACATATGATTTGAGAGTGATAAAGTCCATACCAAGTCCTATAGCCTCAGATCCCTTCATTATCCTCAATCGTTTGCAAGAGTTAACAAACATTCTGCACAAATTATCAAATTATGAATCATAAGATTTGAGAGTATTATTTTGCTTTGCTTTTTGTCTGATTTCGCATTTTAGTAGAATCATGTGAAGCGCAAATTAACGAGTTAGTTTAAGAGAACTTACTCCCATGGGACATCTCCAACTAGCATCCAATCTCCATCCTTATCTTCATACGTTGGAATATATTCCGAACCATTCAATATATCTACCAATTTGCTTTCATTCATGAAATCCTTCATTATACCCGGTGATCCACTATCCCCTTCAACACACAAACGAAAACCCAATTTATTTACTAATTAAGATAAACTGAATTTCATATTAATACTAGCAATTGACAAATATATAAAATGGGTAAGATTTAATTTATTACCAATGGTAGATGAGCTGAACATTTTGCCTACAGCATCAGATAGTTCTTGATAGCTTTTGCACAATTTTAAATCCACTTTTCTTAAATAGGGTGCACCGTCCATGCTCACCTTCACAAAAGCTACACCGCCGGCGGAAGTGGAGGCGGGACAAGCCACCTTCTTACCCTGGTCGCTGCTGTTTTTCTGCACAGTCATCACATTTTTCCGGTATGACCTGATTGGTGGCCAACCCACCACCTGTGCCCTGCAATTAATTATTTTGACACCAAATTAATAATATTTATTTTTAAATATCCTCTGGGAGGAAAAAACAAAGCACATAATTAGAAAAGGAAAATAAAATAATTTTTTATATATGATTTATTTCACATGTGACAGGTCTGGTTAGACTTTATTTCTTTCCTTATCCTGTTGTTTGGCTGTCGAGAAAAGTTGAGATTCCTTATGTTTTTCTTCTTTTTTCAATACTACCGACAACCAATCCAATGCCACTAGGATATCCAAAATTTTAATGGAAACTGGAAAAAATGCACTTCAAAATTCTCTGCTAATTCTAATCTCTATATTGGTTTGGCAATTAAATAATTTTTGCAAAATAAAAGAATCATTAGCTATATTTTTACTAATTTATAGTGTCGTTTAATAAAACTACAATCTATGATCCAGCTAGTTTACTCGTCTTCAATTCGTTACCTCAAACACAATTAACATATGGCGTTATTAATCAATTAACTAGATGATTCAAGCATTAAACAAGTAATTAAGATTTTTTGCTAAGGAAAAAACAAGACTAAACAAACAAAAACCGAAATCGTAAAGAGAAATTACTTCGCCGGTGGTTTAGCAGGATCGTGAGAGGAAGCAGGAAGAGCTGATTTATCCTTCATCTTCTCAATTTCTGCAATATCTTTCCCTAATTCTTCAGTTGAAAGGTTGAGCTTCAAATCGACAGTCTCAGAGTAACCTCTCTTTCCATTACCGACAGTGCTCTTGCTAATCAGATCTCCGTCATTTCCGCTAAATCCCCCAGGCAATCCTAAACGCAATTCCGTTTCTTCAAAATCAATCGTCGTGTATTTACCGCGTTCTACCTCGGTTACGCTACTCATCTTTGCCGTGAATTCCTGATTCCGATCAATCTTTTTCAGTTCTCTGTTGAGCTTTTTGAAATAAGGGAATCGTAGAGTAGGAGTGTGATAATAGTAAGGGAGCGAATCAGCTGTAGCTAGGGGTAATATAGGGTGTAGGATTGGAGATATGATCGGTTGCTATAGTGCCACGTTGACGGTACAGGTTGTCGGGGGTATTGATGCCGTAAATAACGTAGTAATTAGAAATTAGAATGATTACTGTAATGTTGCCTTAACAGCATTTTATTTAATTATGATTCTCAAATGTATAGAATAAAATATTGTATTGATGATATATTAAAATATTTTTAAAATAGTCATAATAGATTATTTCTATTGTAATTTTTTAAAATAACATAATAATAAAATACTAAATAACTTGTTAAATAATCTAAATCATCATTGAATACTATTAATTGATTATTCAAGAGTTTATTTGATTGTCAAAAATTAAATGAAAATTTTGTAGATTTATTTATGTCATGTAATTTAAAAAGTAAAAATAGAAGATTTAATGTTAAATTATTTTTTAATTGATTTTTTATTATTATTTATGTGTCAAAACAATTAACCGAATGAATTAATCAATTAAAAATGCTCTAAATTCCCCAACTATTTCAAACTAAATTGAATTGATGTTGTTGAGAACATGACCTAATTATGATATCGAGATCGTGAGATTAGAATTGAACTTTCTGGAAGATAGAAATGATTTGAGGCACGTCGAGACGTTGTTGAAGCATTTCAGATACCAAAATTAGTTAATGATAATAGAAAAGCAAAATCGAATAATGATCGAGAGAATTGGTTCTCTCATTGTATGCATATATAATGATGGGTGGGTGAGTTGGCCTAACTAATTTTGCCACGTGTCCCTTGAATGCTGGGTCTAAGATCAAATTTGACCCATTGGTGAATAATCACTTTTTAATGGACTTGAAATTGATTAGTTCGGTGCTATGATAGAAATTAATTAATATAAGATATAATTAAATATTTTTATACAAAAAAATTTATAAATTCAAATTTTAAAATGCATTATTGTTACGAAACAACCTTTAGCTCAACATAATAATAAAGAAGAAAATAATATGGAGAGAATATGAATTTGTATTTGTGAATCATTAGTTTTTAATGAGAATTACAAACACATATTTATAGGAAAAATAAATAGGAAGAGATAACTACAAACATTAATCATACAAATCCAATAAAACTTTGAATTCTTGTAAGAGACTTGGACATCAAGTCCTTTATTCGGAAAGGACTTCTAACACTCCCCTTTGATGTCCATCATTGCGAACGAGACACTACCTCATTAAAAACCTTATTAATAAAAAAACCCTTTTGAGATAAAAAAAACTTGATTAAGGGAAAAATAGTGCAATGTTTACTCCCCCTATTTGCAAGAGTACGGGAGATCCTTGAGACGATGCATTCCGATGTAATGAACTAACTTCTTGAATGTTGCTGAAGGTAAGGCTTTGGTGAACAAGTCAGCTAAGTTATTGCATGAGCGGATTTGTTGAACACTAATTTCACCATTCTTTTTAAGGTCGTGAGTAAAGAAAAACTTTGGTGAGATATGTTTAATCCTATCTCCTTTAATGTAGCCTTCCTTCATTTGAGCAATACATGTAGCATTATCTTCATATATTATCATCGGATCTTCTTTAGCCTTTGATTTTCCACATGCATCTCGGATTTGCTTTGTTAATGATCTTAACCATATACATTCACGACTGGCCTCATGAATTGAAATTAATTCTGGATGATTTGAGGAAGTAGTTGTGATTGTTTGCTTAGTTGAACGCCAAGGTATAGCTGTACCTCCATATGTGAATAGAGAACCAGTTTGGGATCGAGCTTTATGTGAATCAGATAAATATCCCGCATTCGCATATCCAACTAATTCAGGCTTGGATTTATATGAATAAAATAAACCCAAGTTAATGGTTCCTTGAAGATAACGCATTATGTGTTATTTCCATTCCAATGTCTCCAAGTAGGTGCAACACTATATCTTGATAATAAATTAACTGAGAAAGCAATATCAGCCCTTGTATTATTAGCAAGATACATTAATGCACCTATTGCGTTTAGATATGGTACTTCAGGACCAAGAATATCTTCATTATCTTCTCAAGGACGAAATGAGTCATTTTCACATCAAGTGATCTTACAATCATTGGATTACTCAATGGATGTGCCTTGTCTACATTAAAACATTTTAGGATCTTTTAAGTATAATTTGATTAATGTATCAAAATTCCTTTATCAAGGTGTTCAATTTGTAAACCAAGACAAAACTTTATCTTTCTGAAATCTTTCATCTCAAATTCTCTTTTCAAAAATCTACAACTTTTGGAATCTCTTCAACATAATAATATTTAAATTATCAACATAAATTGAGATGATAGTGAATGCGGATCCTAGTTTCTTTATGAAAACACATGGATAAATTTGATCATTTTGATAACCTTCTTTCAATAAGTATTTACTTAGACGGTTATACCACATGCGCCCAGACTGTTTTAATCCATATAATAATCTTTGCAACTTTATCGAATAAAGCTCTTGTTTGTCATATTTTTCTAGTATATGCGACTTTGTCACGGGGTTTTGGATCAACAAGTGCATCAGGCAATCTATTTGCTAAATTTTGAAGTTAGATTATCTTTTGAACTTCTAGTTCAGAATCCTTTGATTTGATATCCATATGAGAAAGAGATGGAACATTTCATGTAATTTTCTTTTCCTTTTCTAAAATTAAACTTTTCTTTTCTCCCTCTAATTTTGGAAAAGTATTTTCATCAAAATGACAATCAGCAAAAAGTAAAGTAAAATTATTTCCAGTTAATGACTCAAGATATTTGATTATTGAAGAAGATTTATAACCAACATAAATTCTCATTCTCCTTTGAGGACCCATTTTAATCCGTTGAGGTGGAGCAATTGGCACATATACTGCACAACCAAAAACTCTTAGATGAGAAATATTGGGCTCGTGACCAAATGCTAATTGTAGGGGGAGAATAATCATGATAACTCATTGGTCTTAAACATATAAGAGCTGCTGCATACAATATTGCATATCCCCATACTGATGTAGGAAGATTCGTTCGCATAATTAATGGTCGTGCAATTAGTTGCAGACGTTTAATAAATGAGCCAGACCATTTTGAGTATGAACATGTGATATAGGATGTTCAACTTTTTTCCCAATTGACATACAAAAATCATTTAAAGTTTGGGATGTAAATACTCTTGCATTATCAACAACGATTGACTTAATTGTATAGTCAGGAAATTGTGCTCTTAATCGAATTATTTGAGCAAGTAATCTAGCAAAAACTAGATTTCGCGAGGATAATAAACATACATGTGACCATCTAGTTGAGGAATCAATAAAAATCATAAAATATCTAAATGATCCACATAATAGATGAATCAGTCACATATCTCACATTGTATACGTTCCAAAAATGCTGGAGATTCAGTTCCAACCTTACTTCTGGAAGGTTTTATTATTAATTTTTCTTACGAACAAGCAGCACAAACAATTCATTATGTTGAAGAAACTTCTGGTTCTTCAATGCATGTTCGTGTGCAATTCTATAACTTATCTCATCATTTTCGAACCAGGATGATCAAGTTTATCTTATCGAATTCTAAAGTATATAAATTTATAAACTTCTGGTTTATAGTTACATCGACCTTGATCATATCAATACATCTAGTTTTTAAGACATTCTTTAATGTCTTATTTCACAATTTTAATACAATATTCATATTTGTGATTAAATTTCTGTGAGAACTTGGGGAAAATGATACATTATATATAATAACTCTTTGTACCATTGTACATTAAGACTATTAGCTTTTCAGGAGCATTCAATAAATTTTGTGTTACCGATATCACAGTGACAAATAGAACAATCTTTGCTTCATTAGTATTGACGTCAAATATCCCACTTCTGG
>CATIWQ010122420.1:0-13535 GCA_949673415.1 Euphorbia schlechtendalii | reverse complement strand
AACCTAAATCAAGTTTTGTAATAATTTTTTATACATATTCTACACATATTTATTGCATTTTTAACTTATCTAGTTCTGATTTCTAAATCGGATTTAGATTAACCCTAATCCAAGTCTTGTAATTGTTTTTATACAAAACTATTAGTATTGATCTTTTATTCTTCAAATAAAGTAGGAATTTGTTGTGACTTTTTGTAAAAAATGAACTGGCAATTTAGATTTCACTGAGTTGCAGCAGAAAATGATTCATGTTAAAGCTAGGAATTTGGTCCATAAGCACGACTATTTAAACCATGAAAGAACATATGCTTTCTCCGCTTAGAATGCTTTCCAGAACCTTTAGACATGACACATGTAACAAATTGCACTTGTAAAGGATCAACTTGCCTTATTGTGTGTTTCAATTTTTTTAAGCAACTTTGGTTTGATTTTTTGAATTTGTTTTCACAACTTTACTTTTACATTATCATGATTTTTTGCTAATTTTTTAGCATTATACAATTGACTTGAAAAACAGAAAGACTTTTCATTTTCTCTTTAGTTAATGCCCAAAATTGGTTTGCATTTAAGTTTTGGTTTTAGTAACACTATGTTTATTGTGAACGGTAGATAAGGAGATCCTCATACCATGATGTGATAAGGGTTTATGAGATTCAAAAGGTTCTTGACATATATAGTGTCCAAATTTATGTAATTTATAGTGTAGAGTTGTGTTTTTGAATGAAAGGCCTCACAACCTACACCTAGAAAAGGCATCACCAACACTTGTGAGGTCTGTGACCGCAACCTCATTGATTCCTTCAATTATTGCTCCTTTGGGTTGCATGGTGTTTTTCACATCCTTACTTGTTTTGTATCTACTGGTAGTTTGTTGTGATATATTAGTAAATGTAGCAATTTGTTATCATGCTGCAAGTTTATGTAAAGCTTGACTATTGATAAAGACTAGAATGTGGCAAATCAAATGATTGGTGCCAATGCATTATAAGTGAAGATCATGGGTCTAAAGATGTATTTTTCCCTCTAAATTTTTTTGTAGTAAAGTGATCATTGGCATGAAGAAATAGAATTAGATTTCTAGTTTGACAAGTTTCTGTTGCTTTCTTGTTGACTTACATATAGTTTCAATTATATGATTTTAAATACACATATATAATTGTTAGATTAGTTTTCCGAAATCTATGATATAATGTGTATTTTACCATAATGAAGATTGGTATAATATATGATTAACATACTGTATTATGTATTTTTTAGGAATTGGTTTTTAAAATACTATTAATATGCACTCTAAACAAAATCACAATCAATCTTCCTTTATATTTGTGTATGCACTAGAAATTAAATTAATTAAAAAGCATGACTTGATATTGAACTAAGTTTAGATTAATTTCAAAGATGTGGTTCTCTTGTGAACTGAGTTTCTTCTATAAAAAAAACTATCAATCCTTTGGAATATGGAAGTGAATTGGTTGGTTTGTATAGTTTATTTGAGTATAAATTGGTATAATACTTGTTATACTAGTATTAAAACTTGTATAATACATATAATATGTATTATACCATAAATGCGATGGGTCAATAGGTTTCTACAAATAAATGAATGTAAATTGAAAAATGATGTTTGTTTATACTAATATTACATAAAAATGAAAAATATAACAATAATATTTTCATTACTCCTATGTAGATTGAAATCAAGAAGTCATTGACATACCGTGAAGAAACATTAGAATAAAGAAACACCAAATGAAGTATGTTTTTGCCTTTAAAATCTATTAGCATTTTTGGACATTCTTGCTTTAATTTTTGTTTTTGTGACTTCTTTGTTAAATTAGCTTTAATCTCTCTGGTATTTATAATTTTCATGCATTCTAATGAATTTGGCATTATAGTGATGTATAGAGAACTGGTCGGTGGCGGAGGTGGAGCAATGTTGATGGAGAAGTTGGACATTTGTTTATCATATGGATTAATTGATTTTAATTTTTTTATGTAAGAATTTAGTAGGTGAATGAATATAAAAGAAGCATTTTGGTTTTGACATAGTTGCACTTGATGTATTATGCCTATTTTGTACCAGTTATACTATTTTTTACATGTGTTATATCAAATAGAAAATTGGTATAAAAATTTATTGGAGATGAATGATGAATTTATCTTGTTGATTATTTTTGGAATTTATGTGTTGAATGGACTTTAAATGCTTTTAATTTTAGATTTTAAATTGCATACTTAACTGAGATAACAAAAAGAAAGAATTCAAATGTGAAACGAATCTAATATAAAAGCAATTGTAAAACCAAAATTCAAAACGGTATAAACAAGTATAATAGTTTTTATACCATTTGAAAAGCATTAATACATTAAAAAACACACATGTTAAAAATAATAATCCATATCTATATCAAAATACATCATTAATTAATTTATTAATTCATTGATTTTCGCCTGAATTTCAATAACCGTGAGATTTTCACATCAAGCCTCCTCGAATACATAATATCAAAATATAAAAGATGTAAAATATATTATACCAAATCAAAATTATAGCAAAATCATTAGATGACAAAATAAATAGGTATAATACATATTATACCCACTGTTTTAAAAGTCCCCGTCTAGGTCCGCCCAAGTAGAAAAAATGCATAAAATCTATTATACAACTTTCAAAAGCGAAATAACGTGTATAATTTATATTTTACCAAATTATAAAAATGTATAATATATATTATACCAAAACTAATTACAATACAACCATTACAATAGCAAATGTAAACAGATATAATACATATTATACCAAATAAAAAATAAATAAAGGTTATTATACCAAAACTAAATTACAACAAAACCATTACAATAGGAAATGTAAATAGATATAATACATATTATACCAAATAAAAAATAAAAAAAGTTTGTTATAACAAAACTAAATTACATCAAAACCATTATAACAACAAAAATAAACGGGTATGATACATATTATACCAAATGAAAAATGTATGAATCATATAATACCATAGCTAAATCAATAGTAAAACCATTACAACGATAGAATTAATAGGTATATTACATATTATACCAAATAGAAAAATGTATAAACCATATTAATCCAAATAGATACAACATATAAAATCTATTATATAACTTACAACAACGAAATAAAGTGTATAATTTATATTTTACCAAATTATAAAAACGTATAATAAATATTATGCCAAAACTAATTACAACAAAACCATTACAATAGCAAATGTAAACATATACAATACTTATTATACCAAATGAAAAAACAAATAAAGTTTATTATACCAAAACTAAATTGCATCAAAACCATTAAAACGACAAAAATAAAAGGGTATAATACATATTATACCAAATAAAAAACATATGAATCATATTATACCAAAGCTAAATCAACAGTAATGCCATTACAACGACAGAAATAACAGGTATATTACATATTATGCCAAATAGAAAAAACGTATAAACCATATTATACTAAATAGAAAAAACGTGTAAAGCATATTATACCAAAGCTAAATCAACGACAAAATCATCAAAAGACTCGGTCTCCAATTAAAACTCAGCTAAATTCAAACTCTGATATGATTAAATTCATGGAAATGTAGCCATGTTTGGGGTGTACAAATTACCGAAGCAATCGATGGTGGGAGGGACTGATACCTCTCAACTAAGAAGTGGGTTGTTAATGTTGGCTGGGGGACTAGCCGGAGGCCATGGCTCGAAGAGTTCCAGCTATATGCTTCTTGGCTTATGAGGTCACCAGGTCCAGTTTAGGTTAATCGAGTCTCTGCCTTTCATTTTACATTATTTCCTATATCAACATTCAAACAAATATTCTTCAAGTGATTGGTTCAAGGACATGAAAATTCTTAATTATTTAGAAACAAAAGAAAAATTTTATGTAACTTCTTGATACAATAGATCTTACTTACCTAAGGAAAATATATCCCTATCAAGCGACCTGGTTTGTTTAATACATAAAGCAATAATGTCTACGATCGCAAATGGATAACTGCACACTAGGGAAGAAAACCAAGGACATATTGTTACAAAATAATCTAAATCATCCCTAGTTATGCAATAAATTAGCTTGCAAAATTTTTGGCCTTTGATGAAGACCAATATTAAGAGCCTCTAGCATAAATTCATATTGTTGGCAGGTTTTAAATCAATATCCCAATACCATGTTGCATTAACATGCTGATAGATTAATGAAAAACAATTCAACAACCTATTTTTAGAAGTGAATCACAATTTAATGAAAAACAATTATCAATAACACACAAAATTAAGTAAATAATGACAAGACTAAGATGCACATTCACCAATTTCAACTAAAATAAATTTCTTATTCAAAATTCAGGATTGCTTAGCAAAATGCCATAAATATCTTAAGATTAAAAAATGCACAAACAAGCACTTTGGTTTACTCTCCTTTCCATCAAAATGATTTAGCAATAATTATTTTTCCTTTCTCAATGTCAAATTTAATCTTTACCTTTTCAATTTCCAACTTATCTAGTAATTAGATTTAGATCTAACTTCTGTCCAATTACCATACAGACAAGGATATGAAATAATTTATCAACATTGAACTAGAACAAGCCTAAGCTACTTAATCAACAATAGACTCAAGCTGTTAGTTCCATCATTCTTAAGTTATTTCAAAGAATAAAGCACACAAAATGTATCAGCTATGATTCATTGCTAAAACGGGAGACATGTCATTACCAAGTGCCATCTAAATTAAAGATACAAAAGTTCATTTTTGTTTGTTGGCTTCATTAAGTTGCAATATTACAAAGACTAAATTGCAAGATTTGTTTGAATTATACATGTCTACTTTGTACGAATGCCTAAAGTATTGAACCACACCTGAAATCAGCAAAATCAATAGACTTCCGAACCATAATGCTACAAGTATCACCATCAACATAATCAAACGCATTTAACCGATTTCCAACATAATGGACCATAAGAGAAAAACATCCATATCTAAATTAGACAGAAGATCACAAAGAAACGAAATACTAGAAACAAAAAAAAGCAAAAAGTGAACATAAAAAATTGAAAACAAAATCATAATTAACAAAAAAATGGAGAATCAAAGGAATCAAATAAGAAAATTACTTAAAATGAAATCAATGAACTGAATAAAAAGTAAAATCCACATGAAGAAATCATAATTGCTATAAGAAATAGAAAATAACCAAATAACCTAATTTGAAGATCAAAAGGAGAAATCAAGAAGCAGAAAATATAATCAAGAATCAATGAGAAAAGAAAAATTGATAATCAAAGAGAGAATCATGCACTTGGAAAACGTAGAGATGGAGAGGAACTGACTTTTTAGAAGATAAAGAACTGACTTCTCTTCTATAACTTATTTCATCACCACTAACTGCGTTTAATGTGTTTTACGCTTGTTTTTAAGACTTGCCAGAGTAAGAGGCAGGCCTAGGAGTGAAGGAGAGAACTCTAGAGAGATGGCTGTCATCTCGTGGCCGAGGGAGGGTAGAGAGAGAGAGGGTTTCTCCCAATCCTTTAGCTAGAGAGCTTTCGATCAAAGAAGTGGAGGTTCGAAAACCCCTGGCTCTGAGACCTATTGAGGTAGTGTTGCATTATGAAATGGATACCACTTTACGATTATTGAGCCTACTATGAGAGTGAGAGATTAGGTAGCAACAAGACCCTTCTTTCTCCATCCATTTTATTCTAGTAGATGTGACCCAAATTAGGGATGTCGACCCTTTGATTTTAATTTCTTGCCTTTGCAATTTTGGTAGCCTGACTTTTGCCTTTGACTTGCTTTTGCACAGGTTCTTGTAGCTGAGGCGGCGAGGATAGCTAGCGAATACTTCTTCATTCGGGACCTGATGATGGCATAGGACACGATGGCTATGGTATGTGCCTACAACACATTTATTTATTTATGCATGTATATATACATGATTGAGAGTTTGTATATATATGCACTGATGGTTGTTTTATTGTAATGTTTGTAAAAATATATGAGTATGTATGGATGCGTATGTGTATGTATGAATGTTTTCCTCCTTCCAAAATTTCTTCATTATGGAGATGGATTGCCTCAACTCTGAGGTGGAGGCTAGATGAGTAGCTGAGAGGGAGCTAGCCTCGATGAGCCTTACACGAGAGATACTCGTTCCGGATATGATTGAGCTGGAGGAAGATTTTCTATCTTTAAGGTGAGCCAGAGGAAGAGCAAGGCGAGGAGCCGACAATAAGAGTTGATGATTGAGGGATTGAGAGCTAGCATTTCTTGGCTGGAGGCCAAGCTCATAGATCAAGAGGCGGGCCAGATGAGAGTAGGGGCCATCAAAAGGATGACTTAGTAGAGACTAGCAACCGTCTGTCGATTGGTGACAAGTTTTTGCTTAGATGATTAGTCAGGATTTCTCCCATTCGCGATGAGAAGGATGATGATGAGTCCACTGATGATGACTATGGAGATGATAGCCCATGATATATCTCTATACTTCTTTTATTCAGATATTTTAGGATCTTTTTGTTGGGCCTTAGTGTCGTACATTTAACGCTTGAGAAATTCTAAATTGTATATTTTTTTATGAATTTTCCTTATTTCCTTCAGGCTTTTTTATATATGATAATATCCCTTTTTCCCATTTTTGGATTCCCACAATGCTTGGTGGAGTTGGAAAAATGTATTTGGAATACTTTTAGGTTGTTTTGCAGGTTTGGTGTGAGAAAAATAGAGAAAAGAGGCGAGAAGGGGATTTCTGTGCTAGCCAATGCCAGCCTCAAGGGTGGCCTAGTCTATTAATATAGATCGGCACCACTATAGTGAAGAGGACCCTCACCGAGAAACTAGACCAGTGCTGGCATAAAGAGGAGGGGCACCGGCGCATTTGTCAACTTTTACCTTTTTTTGTAGTTTTTACTTGTTTTCTTCAATTCTTTAATCATTTTTCCCATTTTTTTTATCATGGAAAGCCACAATACCTGACTTAGGTCCTTTTTAGGCACCCCCAAAAATGTGTATTGGAAAAAATTAGAGATTTTTAGGCTGTGGGGGCTTTGATATTTAGCTTTTCACCCCACCAAAATCACATTTATTCATGTGACACTCCCTTGGATCGCGTCTTTCACTTTTCAACCCAAGATTTATACCCCATGATTGAGGATTACTAGGAATATCTAAGGTTGCCCATGATATTTCCCATTACGGTGGTGAGTTATCAGTTTGGAGATGCAGACTCATTGAGAGGGTTGTGCACCATTGATTATTTTCTATACCATCCCCTATAGATTAGAGGCTTTCGAGTTACCATGGTCTTATATTCATGCTCAGCTACTCCATGAAATCACATTGCTTGGCCATTTTATGGTGTCCTTACCGCTCATATTGGAGTTCATGTGCGGAGTAGGTAGCGTTACCCCTTTCTTACTATTTTCTACCATTACGAGCATGTCTTAGGGAGCTTCACCCATCACTATTAGACTAGTAAAGAATTGGCTATGCATAGAGATTGTGAGGATCTATCCTAGCCTAATTGGAGACCACTTCAACCTATTAGAGGTAAACACACAATCTCATATTTTCTAATAAATTCAAACATAGCTAGATTGAGACAAAACTGAAGGTTTGTCTCTTGGAGAAACTAGCTTTGATTCATAATATGAGGCAATCTTATGAGAAGTATAAATTTGTCCATTATGGCAAGAGAGGGCTCTACAATACTAACCACCATTGACTGATGTTGGATGACTAGGTACAGAATTATGTGAGGATACATAAATAGCCAAATCTGCTGAGTTTACCCTTGTTGGAAGGTTACTGACTTTGCTACCCACATTTATGCTTATGGAGTCTAGCTTCTTGGATTATAGGGCATCACTTCCTATTCTCCAATGGGAAGACTCAATGAGTACTCGGAGATCATTGCCCTACTCATACCCATAACTAGGAGACCACATATTACCTAACCATATCCTCGAGAGATGGGCCCAATACACTTCTTTCATTACATTTGACCATGCCTGCCAAGAGACCATTGAGACCGATGGCTACTACCAGAGATGGCTGTAGGAGATTCGAGGGCTCATTGACCTAGACGAGCATGAAGAAGGTACTATGTAGTGGAAGTATGCTAAAGGATCTAATGAGATGAGAAGAGGTTGTTGATACCTGTTGATGCAAACAAGGAAGAAAACATAGCCTACTTCTATCTATGCTTTTATTCTTTTTATTATGATATAGAATTATTAGCTCTTACGCAGACTTGCTAGCTTTGATTTATGAACTAAAAATGTAAGCAATAGTAGTTCAAATTTCTATGAATTAACTACTATAATGTGTTACTTTTGTTGTTTTTGCATTACGACACATGAGCACTTAAGGTAAATATACTCATAAGAGTCAAATAGTAACAATCTATTCATTAAATAAAATTAAATGGGTCCTAAATTTCCAATGACTTACCACATACTACCAAAAAGGTCTTTCGATTTTCAAAGTGGCATCTCACTATTTTCACTCTTTATCCTAATTTTTACCCAAAGCGCCCTTTTCGGGTTTTCACTTTGACAGACTAATTAGCAAAAGCATACCCTAACTTTTTCTTAATTGTATGAAGAAAGACAACTAACAGGCTTGCTACATAATTCTTTTTATTACAGTGCTACTTTTCACAATTTAATTCTTTTCCTAAATGTGATAATGCTTTAACTAGTCCTGGTTGATCGGGTACACGAACTCATTATCATCCATGTCCATTACTTTTTTCTCTCCTTTAAGGACCTTCTTGATCACGAATAAGCCTTCCCAATTGGGTAGGAACTTCCCCCCAATGTCGACATTGGAGGGTTTCAACTACTTTAAGACCAAGTCCCCCGCTTTCAAGGGTTGCCTCTAGTGCTTGACCTTGTTGTCGTAAGCTCTTACCATGCACTGCTGATACATTTGAAGATGATCTAGGGCCTTCAAGCCATTCTCATCAATCACATTCAACTACTCAAATATGGCTTTTGTCCAATCCGACACTTTTAGCTTGGCTTCCATGGATTCTCTTAAGGATCTCACCTCAGTTTCCACCGGGAGAACAATTTTCATCCTATAAACTAATGAGAAAGGAGTTTGATCAGTTGGAGTGCACACACTAGTTTTATACCCTAAAGCATAAATGGAAGCTTATCTTCCCAATCATGGTAAGTAGTCACCATCTTGGATAAAATTTTCTTGATCGATTTATTTACAACTTCTACTGCCTCGTTTGCTTGAGGTTAATAGGGAGCAGAGCGACGATGCTCAATGCCATATTTCTTAATTAAATTGGGCGTTATCCCTTTGAACTAAACTTTATTATTAGACACAATATAGAGAGGCATCCCATAGTGTGAAATATGTGATTTTCAACGAACTTGGTCATTGATGAAAAAATTCAGCCTCTTCCCTCTTATAAAAGTAGTTAACCACCATGATCATATATCCATACCAATTAGTTGAAGAGGGTCGGATCTCACCAATAATATCAATCTCCCACAGCAAGAATGACCAAGGAGTTGAAAGATTGTAAAAATTTAACAAAGGTAAACGATTAGTGTCCTTATATATTTGGCATTCATGACATTTCTTTGTTTTTGAGATTCAATCGGTTGTCATTGTAGTCCAAAAATAACCTTACATCTTTGCGAAAGCTAAGACATTCATACGAGGGCAGCAATCTCACCCATAGATATAGTTCATGACCAAAGAAGCCTCTTTTTCAAAAAGACACCGTAGAAGCAATCAATCACTAGTATGCTTGAAGAGGTCATCACCGGTGATTCTAAACTAAGATACTAGTCGATGAAGAGATACCCACTCTAAGTCTATTTCCCCTAGTGGAAATTCCCCATCTTGGATTAATCGGATTATATCCTTATACCAACAATTCCATTTTTGCTAATAGCGGCCAAGATGGAGTGGCAATAAAATGGCTCCTTAGTAAAGGACCACAAGCATGATAGGTTGGGATGAAGGATATTCCCACATAGAGGCTTAGGCATTCTTCTCCATTATTAGTGATGGGAAATTCAAGACACTTAGAGAGCAGGATGATTTCATTCTGTGACGTCACTAAGATAACCCTAAGACCTACCCCTCAAGGGTTCATAGATTTACCAAAGAACATATTCCATTCTTCGTTCACTGATTCAATGGGCGCTAGCTACTCATCAAAATCTAAGTTCTCCACATAGTCGGAGTTGAGAAAAGTTAATCTATTTTTTTCTCAATTTCTTTTGAGACCTAGGCTGCTGGTAGATTCCAAAAATCAGGTAAGTCTTTTACCAAATTTGTTCAATCCTTTCCAAAATTGAAACCCACAATCTCCCCAGTTGTTGATTTCATCTCTTTTGTCAAAATTTGTAGGATTTTTATTCTCAATTTTTACCGAGATTTGGCTACTGATGGATTACAAATTATTGAGTGAGTTTTCCCCAAATCCGTGTGAATTTTTCATTGAAGTTTCATTCAATGGTTTCACATGCTCTAATATATGCTGAAAATCAACTTCATTTTATTTGATAACTGAGATTTCACTCATTTGGCCATAGAAAATAGACGGGGGAAGAAGAATTTTAAGGTTTGGTTTCCACTAGGCTTCTTAAGGTAATCACTACTTTCAGTTATTAATTTTCAAAATCTAGAGTTAGAAGTATGTAGTTGATTATTTAATGCTTGGTGTGTTCTTGTGAATGATGCTTGGTCTGATCCTGTTTTATTCTTAGATATGGTTTATGTAAATAGTTACTACTAAAGTTTATTTGTTGCATTGTAGTAAGTTCGTCTTTAGACTGAAACTTGTGTAAATATTTACAATGAGCAGCATCAATTTTGTTTATATGATGGCATCTGAAACTTTTATCTCAAATATGAGCTAGTTCTGCTTTAGTCTTTTACAATTTTTGTGGATAATTGGTTACAATTTTTGTAGTTACAACATTGATCTTTTACAATGATGTTCTTTTTATGGTTGATTGGTTATTTATTTAATGTGGTTGGTTTAACCAAATTTATTATTTTTTGAATAATAAAGTGAGACATATCAGTGCAATTTTACTTAATGTTAATTGCTGTTCAAATCTTGCTATATTCCTATTTCAAATTTTCAACTAAATCGTAATTCTGTTTAGTATAGTGATTACTCTTGCTTTTTTCGTTTACTTAATAAGGATATGCATAATATATGTTATTTAGTAACACAATAGATAAATAATATGTGATGTGTAGGTTGACTCTAGGGTAGCATCATTATTCAAGTTATAACATTGGCTAGTGAAGGGAAAAATGGATTCGATGTCCATGTTCTAGTGATGAATATATCACCGGGGTGAATGCATTTTTGGAAAATGCAATTGCAACTTTTATCGAAGGAACCCAAATGAGGTGTCATTGTAAATAGTGCTATATTCAAAAATAGCACTATCATGATGTGATCTTCGATCATCTCATCTACAATGGACATTCTCCAACTTATATTCAATTCATCTATGATATTTCAATCATAGTTAAGGAAATAAATAGAAACGAGTGTGACATGTAAACATAGTTTGAAGATGACTTACAAACAATGTTGCGAGCCACTTATCGAGATGATATCAATTGGCAGAATGAACGGCAGAATGAAGGGAAGTATAAAGGATCGAATGCAGATGCACGAAAATTTTATCAGCTTGTTGAAGAGGGAAAATAACCTTTATATCCAGGCTGTATTAATGTTTCTACTCTAAGTTTTATTGTCAAGATGTACCACATCAAGTGTGAATACGGAATGGCTGAAACTTGCTTCACCGCGATTATGGAGTTTCTGAAGCTCACTTGCCCCCATGCTAACATACCAAAATCTTTTAATCATGATAAGAATACCATTAAGGATTTAAGTCTTGACTACTAAAAGATAGATGAATGTCCTAATGATTGCTTGTTGTATTGGGGTGTCTATGAAAGTGAAGAAGTTTACAAAATTTATGGATTATATAGGTGGAAACTGGTGAAAAATAATGGTGTTGTTATTAATGAAATTGAAGGACTAATTCCACATATTCCAACTAAGGTGATGAGGTATTTTCCACTAAAATCAAAGTTGCAAAGGATATTTTTGTCCAAAGACTTCACTTAACTTATGACATGGCATGCCAAAGAACGAAATAAAGATGGCAAGCTAAGACATCCAACTGAGGATGAGGCATGGAAGGCTATGGGCTAACTATCCCTTCTTTCCTTTAGAAAAACCAAATGTTAGATTGGGTTTAGCTTCCGATGGCTTCAATCCTTATCGCAAAATGAATACAACTCATAGCACATGGTTTATTATGTTGGTCAATTACAATTTACCACCGTGGTTGAGTATGAGAGCAGAAAAATTTATTTTTTCAACACTTATACCTGGTCCAGAATCTCCCAAGAACAACATTGATGTCAATATATAGCCCTTAATCATAGAGTTGAAAGATTTGTGGGATGTTGGCTTACAAACATATGATGTTAAGGCTGATGAGACCTTTACATTGTGTGTAAGTTTATTATGGACCATTAGTGAATTTCCTAGATTAGCGGTGTTATTGAGGTATAGCACAAAAGGTTTCTTATCTTGTCCACCATGCAATTATGAGATCACTTCAATGCATTTGAAAAGTAGCAAGAAAATGTGTTACATGGGTCATAGGAAATTTCCTGATGAATCACACAAGTATAGGTTTGACAAGAGAAGGTTTGATGGAAAAATTGAAATGGGAAAGGCTCTTACACCTTTAAGTGGAAGTGACATTGAACTTTTGCTAGCCGATTATGAAAATGAGTTTGGGAAGAAAAAGAGAAAGCGAAAGGCTAGTGACGATTCATCTTGGAGGAAAAAGTCTATAGTTTTTGAACTACCTTATTGGAAATATAATTTGATTAGACATAACTTAGATGTCATCCATATAGTGAAGAGTTTTTAACAATATAGTAGGCACTTTACTAAATATTAGTGGTAAGATAAAAGACCACTTAAAGGCTCGTCGAGATTTGGAAGATTTGGGCATTCGAAAAGAGTTGCACCCTTATCGTGCAACTATTGACACACATCCTCCTAAGTATCCAACAACCATCTTTAACATGATGAATGATGAGAAAGACAACTGTATAGTTTTGAGCAATGTCAAAGTTCTAAACAGATATACATCTAATGTTAGTCGGTGTGTTAACATGAAAGAGAGGAAATTGTCAGTATATAAGAGTCATGATGCTCCTTTCATGCTCCAATATTTACGGCAATTTTGTGTGTTGAAATTGTTAAAAGCTGAAGTTTCATTACCTTTTATTAGATTGGGTTTTTTTTATAGAGGTATATGCCAAAAAGTTGTGGATTTTGGAGACATTGCAAAGTTGCATGAAGAAATTGCAGAAATTCTTTATGAGTTTGAGGCCACATACCCACCTTCATTCTTTGATGTAATGATTCACTTACAAATTCATCTTTGTAAAGAACTTGAACTTGGTGGTC
>CATIWQ010122390.1:0-21974 GCA_949673415.1 Euphorbia schlechtendalii | reverse complement strand
GCATATAACTTGATTAATATAAAAGACTTAACACGAAATACGCATTATGACACATAGACATGTCATAAACTTCGAAATAGAAAGTATAAGTAGAAAGCAAAGCAAAGTTGTAAGGTATGCAAGTGAAAGCTAAAGTTGATCAAACTATATCCACTCTTTAATGGTAGTCGTCAATTACCGCAATTCCTACATCTGCTTTGAATTTGGTCTCGGTCGTTACAAAACCTCGGCTAGGATGCTATTCTTTACGAATATCGAACAAATGAATATTGAAGAATGAAAAATTTTATTGATAAGTGATTTGCAAGTACACTTATTCAACAATCGCTTGAGAATATAGAGAAATCTAGTGATCAAAACAAGGATTCGAATCACTTAAACATTTTCTCGCTAATACTTATGAATGTAGCAAATTCTCTATCTATACACACACTATATCTAACCCTGGTCTTCTTGCCACACCCATTGCCTTGTGATGCACTATGATGCACAAAATTTGTGAAGTTTTGAAGCCTTATTTGTAGAGTTCGAAGGGTTGCATCTATCCAAATGAAGAGTTGCGTCCATTGGTGAATGATTGCATCACTTCATTGTGATTGGTTGAGAAGCTTCAATCTAATCCATAATGGATAGGCACCTTTTCATGATTGGTTGACTTCTGACAAGTGTCTTTTTGCTGGTGGTTGATGGCGGTTGATCATGTTTTTCTGGCGGTTGGTAGTTAAGAAGATAAAACTAGAAAACCGTCCAAATTGTGACCGTGATATATAAGTCGCGACCGTGAATCTTTGATTGGAAGATTTCTGTTCTGAAGAAGAACAGGTTATGACCACGAATGGTTGTCACGACCATGAATTGCATTTTTCTTCAGAATTCTCCTTGCAACTCTATCAATCTTTAACAGCTTCGATCCTAAGCCAAATCTTTAAGTTCCACGCATCTTTTTGTACCTTTTTCACTCTTTTTTCATAGAATTCCACTTTAGATCATTTTACTCCCAACATTTATGTAATATCTGCATTTGCATAAAAAAACAACTACATAGCACGTGAAATCTTTTATATGAAGTATAAAAATGACTTAAATTATAGTGTTTAGTGTATAAAATTAATATGATAATGGGGATCTAGGATACCTATTATGTGGATCACTTGTTACCATATTGCATGTACCTCCCTCGTTTGTACCTATTTGGGGAGAGACTTATAGTGTATCATAGTGCAATAAGAACCTTCTACATCAACAACCCTTACGATCAAACTCATATAGCATCGCCATAGTAACTTCCCTTTGATATACCAAAACATCTTTATGTGCATTGCATAGGTTCGCTCCTTAACACCCTCGTGGTGTCTCGATAACCCAAGTTTAGATTTAGAAGCCAAACCCTTTATTCCTTGGGAGAAGTATGGTTAGAAGAATTGTATATTTCATGCATGCTACATGCTATGTGTTTAATCACTTATCCATCCATTACATATGTAAATAAAACAACATCTCATACCCCAAATTCTTTTGTGCAAACACTAATTTATGAACACACTCATTCTTTTAATTGTTTAAGGTTTTAGTGCGCTCATGAAGCACCATGACATCATGAATAAACCCAAAACATAATGATATACCCTAATGGTATTCGTTAGTCATAAAGACGATCGAGGTCGCGTCGCTTTGGAGAACCCATCAACATATCATATCCTAACAATTATGATCCCCCATAGGTATCCGACACTCTGCCCAATTTGAGTTAAGTACTCAACTCATTCATTTCACCACATCGGTGATACCTAAATAAACATCAAAATTACTTCATTCATTTGTTTATCATAAGGTTATAACACAATATCTTACCCGAAAATAAAGTTCTCATTCAATCGTGACATAAGGATGTCACCATGGTAAGGCTTACCACTCTTTATCCTCTTGATTCATGATAAACAAGTTCATCTCATTTACTCCATTCTAACTCATTCTTTTGGGAGAGCACATTGATCTCTTGACCTCTAATAAGCTAAGAAGAATCAGCACATTCGCTTCATGAGCATTCAACAAATCTTGTAGGATTTATAAATTCATAAGCATCAACACATGCATAATCTGATTCATCTTGTTTGACATTCAACGTGGGTATGTCCTAAGGAGCATCTCATTCGATTAAGTATCATTCAAGAAGATAGTCCATTTTTATCTACAAGTGAGGGGTCAGTGTCAAGCATCGATCAAGCAGTCAGTTTCTCATAATTTAGCACCATGGTTAATCCAATTGAGAATGAATAGCCGTCGAACTCTACCGAACCCAATCAAGGGGGAGGTCTTCCGTTCGATAATGGGATGGACTATGATGCTATGATGACTAGAGTGCTCACTAGTTCGCAAATCCATGTATCTCTTCAAGCTTTCATGTGGGAACTTCTTACTGAGGAGAGAAACTCAAACCAGATTTCTTAATCCAATCTCCCTCCGGCTAATAGGTCTCATCCCACTACTTTCCAAAGGTTTGCTTGGTCTCTAATGGCAAATTCTAATTCTCTCTTGAATCATGGAAATTAGTTTAATCTAGCAACTGGCTCGAGGCAGTTTGATAATTTTTCAGGGTCAAGGTTCAGGCCATCAGGGTTAGTCAGTGATGAATCCCTCTACTTTCCATTATAGTGATCCTAGGCGAGCCACACCTAATTCATTCTTACAAGGGTGTCTAGATATACTATCAGGCTAGTTAATGTCATCCCTTTCGTGAATTCTTCACCTGCCTTCCTTGGTACAGGGTCTCAACCGCTCTTCCCTGCCATCAATGCATAGCCATCTCAAGGGCTCTCATCTCAGCCCTTATCATTACCCATTCAAGAGGCATCTCAGTTTCAGAACTCTTACACTAACCTGACTACTTTCGGGAGTCAATTTCAGGGATTCCAACTACCCTAAATTCAGCCTTAATTCATAGTGTCTCCTAGGGGCACTACTCATGTGGAGCATCTTATTTACAAGCATGCCACTATCGAAGCTCCTAACTCTGATCCATTTGCTCAAGGGGTCGAGGTATTGGTTCCTCAAGGATTATCCCCCGACTTGGTGGGTTTATGGAAATAATTCCTAGCCCCTCAGGCTAGTCCTCTACAATCCTATCCTCAGTTGGCTATTACTCATCGGGATGAAGACTAGGTCCTAGATAAATTTGTGATGCCTGAGATAGTTCTTTACAGGGGAGTGGGTGATCCTCGCTTGCATATTAAGAACTATCAAACAATTATGAGAGCTAGCAAGTTAAGTGACAAGGTTCTTGCTTAAATTTTCATAACCACTCTAAGGGTTCTTGCCGATGAGTAGTTTAACAATTTTCCCAATGAAATAGCAATTGATTGGCTACACCTATTGTCAGTGGACGACACGGAGCGATGGGCCAAGAGCGCGCAAGAATGAGAGGCGTGGTCCACCGGGTGTTTAAAAAGGTACAGGGTCGGGGACTTGGAAAGGTTTCGTTGAGAAAGCTAAAATGTTTTTAGATTGGTCCAACCCGAATCCGCCATCTCTTAGCGTGGAGTCGCTACCTGGATTAGCTCTTTCCATGAATTAAAGTCCTGTGAGGCTTAACATCAGGGGGACGACCCACTAAGACAGAGATTCGGGTTCGGGATAAGTTGCTTATTTCTTATTAGATCACATTAAATTACATCTATAGAAAACCGTATTCCTTAATTGTGCATATTCGCACTTATGTCATTTTGAAGTTATTATGCATGATTTAACCTATATGCGGAAAATAGTAAATCCATGCACAAAACGGTAAATAAATGCGGAAAAGTAAAGATTAAAGGTTACATAACCTCGGGGGATGCAACCACCCACCAAATCTATTAATTACATTTCCTAAAAATAATATTTGCAATACCCGAAGGAAAATAAAAATCCTAGGTATACATCTAACATAGATCCACAAAGGTTAGCACGAGATATGGCACAATATTTACACATATGTTCGATTTGATTTTGAGAAGGGCCTTGTGACCTAATTAAAACATCGATGGTTTAAAGTTCTTATTTTAAATAAAAATGGTTCATTTTTATGTACACATATGTTGGTCAATTTTTATTAGTGAAAATGACCGCATGGCAAAATGTGAGGCCTGTTATCAGGGAATAATTTGTATTCCCTTCGTGGTGGTATTCTAATATAAATTTCCATTAATACAGAAATTACAGATGACTACAACATTTAGAATAATAATAAAAAATTCTAAGTTCACAGATAAAATAAGAAAAAGAAGCAGCAGACGATGAGCACGGAATTCACAATTCTAGGAACTCAGAGGCTTACCCTTTCGGCATGAATCCATTTTGACGTATCCGTACAATCTTTGGGAGCGTTCCTCATTTGTTTTGTTTTAATTGTGGTTTGAATGGAAAATAAATATTTATTTATCCAAAAGTTAATCCAACTCAGGTTCTAAATTGTTTTTAGACCCGAGAATATCTGAGGATTTTTTAAGAAAGAAATAATAGAAGAAATAGATGAAAGAGATTTGATTTGAAAATCAAAAGTTTTGGAATCCAAACGTGTTTTGGATCCAAATTATTCAAGAAAATTTGAAAGAAAATATTTTTGTTGTTTTCTCCTCTGAAAATCATATTCTACTCTAAAATTTTGAGCTCCCTTCAATCTAAAAAAGTCTCGATATTTATAGAGAATCGGGCCGGCATCGTTGTAATTTCCATCGAGGGCTGGAAATCCCAGCCCCTCGTTGGAATTTCCAGCGAGGGTGGTCCAAAGAAATCCCATTTTCATATTTCTTTGGTCCACACACTATATATATTTTTAATTTTTTAAAAATAATATTTAAATATTACGAATATTTTCTTAAAATGATTTATTTTGGACCCTTAAATATTTTAAGCCTTTAAATTTTCACTTTGATGCTTTTAAATATATTCTATGGACCTAAATATTTATTTAGGGCCCCAAACATTATTTTTAATGAGGAGAACTCCCATTTGAAGATCATCGAATGTCCAAAATTGCGTGATCCAAGGATAAAAACCCTGAAAAGCTGTCATCATTGAACGTGTGAGTTAGTACAAAATCCCGTGCTCACAATTACCCCTCGTGTGATAATTCCTGGTTATATAACAATTGTGATCACACGAAATGGAGCGAAGGGATTGAGAATATACCTGAATAGTGCGGTTGGTGATTTCTTTGTCCCCGATCGTTGATGACATGGGCCTTCCTTTCTAGCACCGTGTCTTCATAGGTTTTTCCATTTCCTTCTTCGAATTCCCTAGATATTTGGTGCCCGTTGTGGGTGGGTCGATCGTTTCTTTCTCCGTCATCCCTTTAGTGGTCAGCAACCATTTCTTTCTTCAATTGTGGTAATTGTGTGCCCCTCATGAGTTGACCTTCGGTTGGTTTTAATCGTTGGAACTACCGGAGTAGGGTGCTTGAATCCGTTTAAAAGGTGACCCCATTGAGATAACTGTTTCTTTCTTCGGTTGGTGGATGAGACTGTTTCTTTCTTCAATCATCGAGATAATCATTTCTTTCTTCGATTGTATTTTGAATTTCCTTAATTGGATGTTGACTTGCTTCTCGTGACATATCAAAGAAAAGGTATAATGTTAATACATTTTGTGATTCATGTTTTAATTATTTGATTGATTTTATGCGAAGCAAAAATTTTTGCCCCTTCAATAAAAAATTAAAACATGATAAATAAACAAGTTTAATGGAAATTCGGGGATGTCCCAAAGATTGCTTCATTATTTTAGGAGGCTTTTGCGATGTTGCAATGTTGACTTCAATCTTGAGTGGGCCATCGTCCTTCTTAGTGGTTGCAGGTTCCTCAAGTGGAGGTGGAGTTTCTTGTTTACTAGGACGGTGTTGCCCCGGTTGGGCATCATCTTTACCTGTAAATGACGTGATGCATGTAATGTATGCATGAATAATATTTATCATATGATGTATGTTCGTTTGTTGTAGGTGTTGTGGGCTTCGTTCATTAAAGAGCATTCTCTTGTGCTGGTTCATGGTTGCCCCTAAGATTTGTCTTGTTAGGGATTCCATGGATGACTTCCTTAGAGCGACGACCATAGGTTCGTTGAATCAGATTCGAGTTTAGATATTGGATATGGCCTGAGGAAAATCTATATGAGTCGTTGACCATGCATTATATTGGCGATGATCGCTTGGAAGCCATTTACCTAAAGTGTTGGAGGTATAAAATGCCACATACCGTTCTAAGGAAGAGATGATGAATTTGATATTTCTTTGGTCCTAAGTTTTGCATAGATCCCCCTTACTGGTTTTCAATCTATTGAACCTTGTCTTAATTTTTACCTAGACCGCCCTTTCAGGTTTTCAATCTAGCAGACTCATTTTTTCTTTATATTATTTTTGGATTTTTACTTGTGATATTCTACCATTGGCATGCAAGCAATCAAAATAAACATATGCATAAAGATTCAGGAAAAGTGATAATTCATTCATGAACTTAACAAGGGTATAAATGTTTCAAATGATTTGACTCCTGCCATTGATTACCTCTCTCAGGTTTTCTAACAAATGTGGTTATCTCGATGTCCTAAGTTTTGCCTAAGTCACCCTTTTCAGGATTTCAACTCAGCGGACTGTTCTTTTTGTGCTTTGCAAAGGGAGCCCTAATTTTTGCTCAACTAATCGAGTGTTAATTGGGAGGCCAAATACAAATCTATTTTTTGTTCATACTACTTTTTATCGATTTATTTCTTTCACCTATGCATGATAACAATTGTGTAAGAGTTGGTTGATTTGGTAGATCGGTCGACGTCTATGTCCATGACTTCAATTGTTATCTCGTTTAGCATTTCTGATCGATTGGTTGGTGCCCATGCTACTTCGCTAGCTTGAGATACATGCGATGATGAGTCTTATTGGTTGATCATCAACGTTTTCTTCTAAATTCAATCGTTCTTCGATGATAGATGATATGTTGGGGATCAGATCCGATAGCTTGATTCCATCAAAGGTGAACAATTTATGTCCAATGGTGTAATGACTACCCCACAAATGGTAGCCATCCATGTGATGGAATTGTTGATGTGTTCAACAATCTGACTCCTTCTTTGTGACATTACGCCTATTGTTTATCCTCAACTTGCTTTGTTGACATTTTGTCTTTATTCTAGCTTCGATCATTTTTATTTTTGAGTGCTTCGTTCTTTTGATTGACTGAATTAATAGTTAGTGGACATTTCGTGTTTGCAGATCTTTCTATTGATCTTTCATCTTTGGCAAGACAAATGCTATCACGCGTTGTCTAAGTACATTAGTCTATCTCTCACTTTCTCTCAAGAGTCAAATCATTTGAACTTATTGTAACTTTGGGGAATCCATTTATACCCAAATTAATTTCATGACATGATGAGTCACATGTGCTAAAAACATTATGTATGTGCTTATGAGAATGAGTGATGTCATCAATAGAATATCAAGTAAGTAAGCAAAGTTTAATTTATTCGAAAATTCAAAGGCCTCATGGGCAAAGTAGCTAAAAGCTAATTTATTACATAATCATCCCTTGGTTATCTTTCAATACTAGTGCCCCCCAGATGTGTCCATGGATTCAAAGTGCTCCATCCTGTCCGCCTTCTCAAACACTTCTTGATAGCTCGAAAAGATGTCTGATCCAAACTTATTCTTAAATGATGGAAGTGCACCATCCAGAAGCTTGGTTATCATCTCAGGTAGGGTTAAGCGAGCCCGAAGCCTGACCTGTGTGGCCATCCAAGACACATAGTAGGACTTGAAGCTCTCACCCTGATCTTGCCTTATATCCTCCAAATGTTGCATTGTGGTTTCTATTTGAGAGTTGAAAACATAATGCCCCAGCATAGCCTGAGAAAGGCTATTTAAATCAATAGCTATGTTCAGCAGAAGGTGGCTGTACCATTCATTGATTAGGTGGCCTAAGGTGATGACAAAGAGCTTAGCCATCATCCATTCGCTAACCCTTAATACCCTCATCACCGTTTGATAATGCATTAAGTGAGCGTACGGGTCACCCGATCCCACATACTTTTCAAACTGCGGCACTGTGAAGTTTGGGTGTAAGCTATCTTAATCCTCGATCATTGGTTGTGCAGGGTATATGTTCATTAGGTGGCCACCGTGAGTGGCCAAGAATTGTTACCACAATGCCGTCATACCTGGTTGTTGGAGGACGGTGCTCCTAGTGTTTGGATAGAAGCCATATTACCCCTGTGGATATGCTGCAAAATTGGGCATTTGAGGTGCTTGAAATTATGAGGCCATTGATGTACTCCAACGAGGAATAGACTGTTGGGTCATTCCTTGATAGAAAGGCCCTGATACGAATGCCGGCTGCCCAAGTTATCCCGAGAAGGATTGATTCTAGTTCAGGTTCAGCTGACTTTGTCTTACCCCGAACTGATAAAAGGTAGTAGAAGTTGGGGGCACCATGTGTGAGAGGTCCCCCTATTTCAGGCTAGCTAATTGGATTGCCATTGTTAAGGGTGACCTCTGGGCTTAACACCACGTTCTAAGCTCTCCTGGCGTGTTGGTGAATGAATGTAGCTAGCTGTTCGCTATTTGCAAAAGCATTCAAGGCAGCTGCGATCTCGGCACTCACCAAAGATTGATGTGTCTGCTGCCAGTTTTATCCCGTAAGGATAGGGTGATCTTCACCCACACCTTCTTCTTATGGATTGGCTATGTAAGACACATGTTGAACTGAATATGAATCAGAACCCGAGTCCTCACTTGAGTCAGTGTATGGAACCCCCTCTAGATTGGCCACGATTGGAGAAATGCGGACCAGGAGGCGAACAGGCCTTTTCCAAGCCCCTTTGATACACAAGTAGAAGATCAGATCATGAGTTTGGGATGACATGATTCGTGATACGAAAAATGCATGAGATGTTTAATGTTATGGCTGCATTCATAAGGGGTTAGCATGGCATGATGTGAATAATATATTTATCAATCCATTTTAAATAAACAGGTTAATCGTTAAGTAACAATGAAAACAGGTGGAAATGAAAAAAAATCCAACGCTTAGGGTTGGATTTAAGATCTGTACGATGTCTGTGTGGCATCATAACGTGAATGGTGTATATGAAGTGATAAAATTACTGTGTGGTAATAGGTCAATATTTTGAGATTTCGTAATATGACTAGGTCTCATAGAATGAGGAGGTTAAATTGATTTCGGGTAAGCAGTGTGACATACCCTAATTAAATGAGAACAATTACTGTATGTAGCTATCTAATGAATGATTTGGTTATTTTTCCCAATGAGGGAGGAGTTTTGGATGCCCGTGTGGTTATCATTGTTTGAGGGTATGTGGTGATGTATGAGTCATTGCCCCGTGTGGGCGGATGATTCGGGTATTAAGCATATACCCTTGAAGATTTGGTAAGATTTTATAAATGAGTTTCCCCCGTATGGGCTTAGGTTCAAATGTCAGCAGGGACATCACATGATGTAGGAAAAAATTGTTTTGGTAGGTATTTGCCCCGTTTGGGCTATGTAGTATGAGTGATTACCCCTTGTGGGCTAAGAGTTGGATGTTGATAAGTGTATAGTTGCACTTATTATCATGACATTTTCAATCATAAAACGATATGGTTTTGTGTCATTTTATACTTCATATAAAAGATTTCACATGGTATGTAGTTATTTTTTATGTAAATGTAGAAATAAGGTAAATCTTGGGAGTAAAATGATCAAAGATGGAATTCTATGTAAAACGAGTGAAAAAGGTGCAAAAAGATGCTTGGAACACAAGGATTTGGCTAAGGATCGAAGTTGTTGAAGATCGGTAAAGTTGCAAGAAGAATTTTGAAGAAAAACACAATTCACGGTCATGACCCATTCGCGGTCATGACTTCTTATTCTTCAAAACAGAATGTTGTCAACCAATAGTCATGACCAAGACATGTAATTCGCGGTCGCAAATTGTGACGGTTATTGGAAAACTCTTCTCAACTACCAACCGTCGAATAAAAACGATCAACCGCCATCAACAACCAGATGAAAAGACACCTTTTGGAAGTCAACCAATCATGAAAAAGTGCCTTTCCATTGTGGATAAAGATAAGACATTACATCCAATCACAATGAAGTGATGCAACTCTTCGCTAATGGACACGACTCTTCGTTTGGATAGAGGCAACCCTTCATACTCTATAAATAGGGTTCAAAACTCTACCAATTTCAGGTGATGTGCATGGCGAATGGCATGAATAAATGATATTGAATGATAGAATGCGTGTATAGATAGAGAGTGAAAATATATAGATTTCGCTACGTTCAAAGTCTTAGTTTGAAAAATGTATAAGTGATTCGATTCCTATTTCGATCACTATATTTCGACACAAATTCGAGCGTTTGTTGTATGAGTGTAATTGCAAAGCACTTATCAATAAAAGTTTTCATTCTTCAACATTCTTTTATTTAATATTCACAAAGAATAGCATCCTAGCAGAGGTTCTATACGAGTCGAGACCGAATTGAAAGTAGATGCAGGAATTGCGGAAATTGATGATTCCCATTAAAGAGTGGATACAGTTTGATTAACTTTAGCTCTCACTTGCATACCTTACAACTTTACTTTGTTTTATCCCAAAGGACACCTCCTTATAGACCCCAACACAATGGAGTTACAGAAAGGAGAAATCAAACCCTACTTGATATGGTTCGGTCAATGATGAGCTAAGCAAAACTTAGCAGATCCTTTGGGGGTTTTGCACTTGAGAGCGCAGTTTATATACTAAATAGAGCACCCTCTAAATCAGTTGATCAACCTCCATACGAGTTATGCTATGGTAAAAAAATTTCTCTTTCTCGCCTGAGAGTTTGGGGATGTCCAACATAAGTTAAAAGGACAAGTTCAAATAAGCTGGGTGCTAAGTCTGATAGATGTCTATTTTTGGGTTACCCTAAGGAGACTATGGGGTATACCTTTTATGATCCCAAGGATCAAAAAGTCCTTATTTCCAAAAATTCTCAATTCCCATATACTTGCGAAAGCTAGTGGGAGCATTCTTGAGTTAGGCACTCAAGTAGATCAAATAGACAGTCAACTGATTATTCTTACACTTGTTACATAAGATAGTGCAAGCATGGAATAGCCTATTATAACACCGACATTGCGTAGGTCAGGTCGGGCTCCCGAACGATACATGTTTGTCATCATTGATGATAAACATCTCTTTCTTATGGAAGATGATGTGCCCAAGACTTACAAGGTAGCAATGGAAGGCTCAGAATCTGATAAATGGCTTTCAACCATGAGATTGGATATGGACTCCATGTACAAAAATCAAGTCTGGAACTTGGTTGATTCTCCCCCATTATTCCTGAAATTCTATAATTCTGCCTCTGTTGACTCAGGGACATCGGTACCGATGTTGACAAATCAGTACTGATGTTGTCAATATCGATACCGATGTCGTAACATCGATACCGACATTGTCAATGTTAGTGTCAATTTTTCCAAGCAGATTTTGGGCTAAAACCGAACTTGTCTTTAACTGAGATGGCAATATCAATATCACTATTGTAACGCTAATGCCAATGTTATGAATGCTGATACCGATGTTGTCACATTGGTGTGGACATTAGGGTTATTGTTATCCTAATTATGATTGGTCTGAGTAAAGAAAAACTGCTTAAGGTTTAAAAGAAATGAAGAATGCTTCTCCCGAGGACCTCTAAGACCCTGTCAAAGTGAAAGACTAGCAAAGGAAAATAAATTATAGCTTCATCATCGAACTCGCGAGTGGGGATCAAAATCCTGTGCTCACAACTACCTCAGAAGTAGCTAAGCAAGCCATATGGCTTAAGAAATTTATTTGTGATCTAGGTGTGGTGTCCAGCATTGTAAATCCAATAGCGGTCTATTGCAAATAATAATGGTGCTATTGCTAAGGCAAAGGAACCATGGTCTCGTCATAGAAACGAACATATACTAAGTACCATCTTGTAAATGAGATGGTAGCCAAAAAAGATATAAGTTTAGAAGACATCCCAATGGATTAGAATCTAGTGGATGGGCTAACCAAACCATTGACTCAAGCTAAGCATGACCAGCATATTAACAAGTATGGATAAAGTACATGGCCGATTGGCTCTAGTGCAAGTGGGAGATTGTTTATATGATGTATGCCCAATGTACAAAAAATTTCAAATTATTAATAATAATCAAAGGCATCTTTGTTACTTATCAGTGCTTTCTATTTATTGTATCTCACTAGTATCATATACGTTTGAATATGTATGTGCGTATTGATGAAACAAAGTTTGTAACTAATTCATTGTGTAAAAGTGCAAGGATATAGTGAGAGCTATGTGGAGTGAGAACTGCACATACGTGTTACTATGAATAGTCTAAATATCCCTAGTCATAGTTTAATTGAGACTAGACATTAATGGAGCGGATAGACTAGCATGAGTAGGCTTACTCCTTAGATTAGTTCTAAGTAGCCGATCTCACGAGCTGAAGGTGGTACCTTGAGTTAACACATGAATGTATTCGGGTAATACATTAGAGATCGCCATAAGACAGACACTAAAAAATAACTATATCCATGTGTTTATGTCATGTCTTATTGCAGTAGCGGTACGAGTATCCTCAAACCTGAGATACCGATTACCTTATGTAGGAGTTGCTATACTTTGGGTCATACTTACTCATACCCTCGTGATCAAGATGACATGGGTGATTATGGGTATAGTGATGATCACATGTTGGTAAGCTGTGTAGTCAAGATGGGATCCATCGCTCTTAATATAGTAATATAATGGAGATGTACCTTAGGGCCCCTTGTTAAAGTGACACACTAATAAACATTTGATCAGAATATACGATTGATGGAACAGGTTTCTAATCGATTAAGATACAAAACCACTGAGTGGTGTTCTTCGTGAACAAGTCTAATTTTAGGATAGCTATGGCTATTACATGAGCTAAAACTTAATCCGTGCTCAATAAAATGGTACTTAACCTGATGGAAGGAGTGCATTGTACTGGTTACTACTACAGAACCGGATCAAGTTACAGGCATGTGATGTTCCACGTATCGAGGATCAAACACCTTTGCTAGAAAGCCCATTTGATCATCTAAAGCTATTAGGTTTCATAACGATCTGGAACACTGAGCATTAAGTTTCCCAGATGGGAAGCCAAGTGTGAGCATGGGATTTAGATCCCCACTCGCGAGTTCAATGATGAAGCTGTAATTTGTTTTCCTTTGCTTATCTTTCACTTTGACGGGGTCTCGGAGGTCATAGGGAGAAGCATTCTTCGATTCTTTCAAGCTCCAAGAAGTTCATTTTTACTCATATCGGTCAAGACTAGGATAAAATTAAACCTATTACCCATACCGATGTGATAACATCGATATTGGCATTAGCAACGTCGATGTCAGAAAATCAATAACGATACCGATATTGCCATCACAGTTGAAAACAGGTTTGATTGAAGCTAAAATCTGCCCGAAAAAGGCAATAGTGACACCGATATTGACCACATCAGTACCGATGTTGCCACATCAGTACCTACTTAGGCACATCGGTACTGATGTTGCCACATCGATACCGACTTAGTCACATCGATACTGATGTTGCCACATCACTACCGACTTAGTCACATCAGTACTGATGTTGCCACATCGGTACCGACATGGCAACATCGAAATCGATGTCTGTGGGTCAGCAGTAGCAAGATGCATAATTTTGGGAATAATGGATGCAATAGTTCTCTAAGGCCCTTGTACCCTTGGTTGACCTCTCCATTAAGCTGAACACTATATAGTGGCTGGAGAGGGTCATCCTCCCTTAGATTGGGGTAGTGAAAAGTGAAAATGTGGTAAATCATGATGAGATTTTGAATTTGGATTGAAGGGAGCAATCCTACATAAGGAGGCTCACATTCAAACAAAAGAGAGGGGGGGTAGAGAGAAAGAGAAGCTCATTTTCTAAAGAAGTAATCAGAAACAAAGGAGCTTTTTTAATTTTAAAAGGTTAAGTTGCATTAGTGTGTGTTTTAAGATAGTATCAAGGTGTAATCGCTAAGTTTAAGTTACGTTTTGTTTGAGAGAGAAAAGGGAAGTTCATAAGAAGGGTATGAACTTGGGATTTCTGGGATATTTCTAGGCAATCTTGAGGTTTAGATTCATCGAAAATCAAATGTTAAGAAAATCATGTCTTTAGCTCATGCCACTTTGTACCATCTTTTCTAAGTTTTAATTCAACAAAACTTAGTGGAGGGATCATTTACTTAATCTTTGGATACATAAGGGTCCATACATCTTCAATTTGGGGAGTAAAACTTGTCCCACATCTTGTATTTTCCTATGCTGATTCACTAACTCACACGGAGAAAGAAACGAGGAGGGTATCCTAGAGAAGCTTTGCGGATCTCGAGAAGTGGATTCTCGACTACGGGGTGAGTCTTTGAGTTCCTAGAGTTGTGTCTCATGCTATTTGATGTTTTGATGTTGTTTTGAAAGTGTTTAAGTGTTTTCGTTGTTCCTTTTATATTCTTGAAAATTCAAGTAACGTTGATGTTAGCGTTGCAACGTCTGTGTCGGTGTTACAATGCTGTCACCGACATTGCAACACCGACATCGGCGTTACCTTTATTTTCTAGAACTTTAATTTACATATTATATTATACACTAATGATGGGTAATTAGCTGAAAATGACTTATTTACATGAACATATTGAGATCAGTAGAATATTTATGTGCTATGTTAGTCTTTTGGACATATTCTAAGGGAAATTAATATATAATCCGTGGTTCCCTCATAACTGAGATAAAATTATTACCGTGTTGGAATTCCCCCGGAATATGTACGAAAGAAAAGCATCTATGTTCATGGGCCTAAAATTGTTTATGATTTCCATTCATTTGTGAAAAATTAAGTTTCGACTAGGAAACCCCTGCGAAGGGAACGCCCCGTTCCCGGATATCCGACCTGACCAAATTCACATGCGGCATTTTCATTAATAAAATAAGCAACATACTTGTATAAAAAGGGATCATTTTTATAATGGAAATCAAGAGCCTTTGTCGGTACTTTTTATTTAACTCGACCACACGAGTCGTCCAAATATTCAAATTGAACATACTTGGTGCATTAGCACGTACTTATGTTGTGAAATATTGTGCTAACCTTTGTGGATGCAGATAGATTAGGTTAGATGTATGTTAGGATTTACTTTCCTACGTGTTTACTTTCCGCACTTATTTATTGCTTTCCGTATGCATGCTAAATATAACTTGAAATATGATTTAGAATGGGATATCATAATATTGGAAAATAGTAGCCAATTGCCTAATATGACTTAATAATGATGAAATAAATAACTCACCCGGACCCAAATCTCTATACTACTGTATCTTTTAGGCTTAACGGATCTAGGTTGTACCGAATTTCCAGAAAGAGTTGATTCGGGTGACGACTCTGTATAAAGTAGGAAAGAGGTTTAGGCCTCGATTCTTTGGAATCCTTTCCACAACCATAATAACACATTTTCAAAAACCCCACACCCCATCTCATAGGGTCGGTGCCTCGCAGCGACTGCATAGGTAGAACGTCATCCGCTCACACCAAGTTTAAGATAACCTTTAGCTGCTCTATACTTTGGTATCCTATGAGGCCACACACTTTGGGCCTTTACTGGACCATGTAAAGAACCTATAAACTGGGTCTATACCAAAAATACAAGTTGTGAAATCAATGAGAAGAATTATTAATTGGTTTTACCAAATTAATAATTAAAAGGAATAATGAAAAGATAGGGAAAAATAGTTAGAGCGAGCATGGGAATTTTCCCGTTGCAAGTGGGTCTCAGAAAGAACATGGGTTTTTCGAGGTGGGGCCTGCGTGGTTTCCCTACAAGCTTAAAAGCTCACGGGCAGCTAGTGCGCGGGCTTGCGGCTAATGAGGGAAGCCCTCAGAAAACCCAAGGGTCACCCTACCCCTCGCAGCTGACTCGTATGCATGGGATAGGATTTATCCTATCCCATGCAGAGTTAGAAGGGAAGTCTAAAACTCCCCCATTTTTTCTATAAAAAGGCATTCATGCCTTTCATTATTCACATACACCAAAATGCTTTGAGCTTGTTTTCTCTCTGATTTCTACTCTCCTTTTCTTTTGTTGTGCGAGATCCTCCACGAGTTTCTCGAAACAAATTAAAGAGTTCTTTTAGAAGGCTCTAAGTTTGACTGAGCTTTTGATTTTTATTTTCCGGTTTATATACAAGTGGTCTAGCAATTGTTTTTAATCAACGAGTTTTACCTCTCCGAGGTTTTGGTCGATGAAGATCCTTGTGGATCAAGTCATAGAGGCTCTCCTAGTTTGGAAGCTTATGCCGATCGAATTGCTCAAAGGGAATGTCGCTACCAAAGAGAGATTAAGCACACATCAATTGGTAATTCTTTAATCTTTAGATGCTAGATTTCTTTTATATATTTTATAAACCTAATAGAATCCATGGAAGATTTTAACTTAGATTATATCAATCATGGCATTCTTAGGAGATCCTCAAGTTAATTTTCAATTTTTGTATTTTTGCCTTGCAACCTTTGCATGTTCAATTACTATCTTGATTAACCAACCGACCACACACCTCTCAAAGTAAGTTCAACTACTCAAAGATTTTATTTTGGGCACGATCAACTTCACTAACAGCTCATGACAACCCCTAGCCTCCGAGTTCATCCTAGATGCTGCTATCTTTCTAGATCCATTGTCAGTAGGGAGTTCCCTATCCATTAAGCCAATGACTAGTTCTTCATCTCTAGTTCTTAGTGGCTTTGTACCCTTCAGAGGCATATTGAGGAGACTTGCCACCAACTCCGCACATATTATGTATGAAGTGTTGTTAAATTCCATCAAAAGCACATCATTATAGCCTTGAATAGTTTAGAAACTATGGTAGAAGCCCTGGATCAGGCTTTTGATGGCAAGTCATTCAAGCAATAGAAATTGACTAAGGTTTTGTTGCTTTATAACCTTGTGCATGAACTTGTTTAGCAAAAGGTCCTCATAATTAACCTCAAATACAATACCAAAGTCTTGATTCTTTGGCCAATCCACCTTGGTGAAAACGGTTTCATGGGTAAACACAATTTTCTCCATTGAGCCATCGATGTGCACAAACATATTCTTCTTGGAGACTCCTTGAAGCTTTAGGGTTTTTCTTGTGTGAGCCATTTTAGTTGAGAGAAACAGATTGAAAGATGAAAGAAATTAGGCTTCCTTTTTACATAAATGATTGAGATTTTAGAATTGCAAGTAACCTCTCTCTTCAGCAAATTATAGCTTTTATAGACCTCTTCAACTTGTAGATGATGCGTGGCACTCTCACAACACAAGATGAAAAATGAACGCTGAGATTAACAAGGATTTAATCAACATAGTAAAACTATGAGTTTTGATTTCAGATGGTTCCAATTCAAAAATGCCCTTAAGATAAAGTTATTTTTGAGTTTTTAACCGCAAAACTGAATCTCACATCAATACTTTAAAATATAGATGGTGTTAAATACTTATTCCCTCATTCGACTGAGTTGAGACTTGATTTTCAACAGTTAGCCAAATTCTTGAAATTCTTCACATGGGGCTCCCCATTCCAATAAGTTGCCTTAGAACATTGAACTGCTCCTTGGCCAAAGGTTTGGTTAATATGTTAGCTCATTGTTCTTTTGAAGGAACATACTCTAACTTGACATTTCCCCTTAGCACATGATCCCTTATGAAGTGTTGTCTTATATTGACATGCTTCATCCTTCCATGTTGAACTGGATTCTTGGAAAGGTCAATTGTACTTTTGTAATCACACATAACTTCAAGGCATTTCGACTTTATACCATAATCCTCTAGTTACTGCTTAATCCATAATAGTTATACTACACAACCTCCTACTGCCATGTACTCAGCTTCAGCTATACTCAATGTAAAAGAAGTTTACTTCTTGCTATACCCAAAACAAAGCATTCTCCAAGGAGATGGCATCCTCCTATGGTGCTTTTCCTGTCCAGCTTATCTCTACCATAGTCAGCATCTGTGAATCCTCTAAGAGTGAAATCAGAGCTGTGGGGTACCACAGACTAGCATCAAGAGAACCTTGCAAGTACCGAAGATTTCTCTTAACAGCTCCTAAGTAAGATTCTCTAGGGTCAGCTTGATAACATGCATAATAGCACACAAAATATTGGTTATCAGGCCTACTAGTAGTTAAGTAGAGGAGAGACCCAATATCACCTATATAGAACTTTTTGTTTACAGGCTTACCAGGTTCATCCTTACTCAAGATAGTGTCAGTGGGCATGGGAGTGGACATTGGCTTTGAATGCTCCATATCAAACTTCTTCAAGACATCTTTGGCATACTTTTCTTGACTAACAAAGATTGTATCGTCACTCTGCTTAATTTGAATACCTAGGAAAAAGCTCTCCCATCATTGACATTTCAAATTTGCTCTCCATCTACTTGCTGAACTCCTTGCACAGCTTCTCATCATTTTGCTCAAAAAATAATATCATTAATATAGATTTGGACAAGTAACACATCTTCTTTCTTTTGTTGAATAAATAGAGTCATATCTGCTTTCCCTCTTTCAGAGCCTTTACTGATATGGAAATTGGTCAGCCTCTCATACCAAGCTCTTAAAGCCTACTTCAATCCATAAAGAGCTTTCTTCATTTTGAAAACATGCTCAGGATTCTTCGGATCTTCAAAGCCTGGAGGTTGGCACACATAAACTTCGTCTTGAATGAAGCAATTTCATAATGCACTCTTTACATCCATTTGAAATAATTTAAAGTTCATATGAGATGTGAATGCACACAGGATCCTGATTCCTTCAAGTCAAGCTATAGGAACATAGGTTTCATCATAGTCTATGCCTTCTTGTGATTGTAACCTTGAGCAACAAGCTTGGTCTTGTTTCTGACAACAATTCCATCTTCATCAAGCTTGTTCTTGAAAACCCATTTGGTGTCGTTAATTGATTTTCATTTGGGCTTTAAAACTAGATCTAAAACATCATTGTGTTTGAACTGATCCAGCTCATCTTACATCGTGATCATCCAATAATCATCTCCTTCTTTATCTTTGAACTTCTTCGGTTTAATCAATGAGATGAAAGCTAGATGACTCGTCATTTTGCTGAGCTAACCTCGCATTATCATAGGATTATGAACATCATTAACAATACTTTCAAGAGGGTGATTGCAATGAAACCTAGTCTCCCTTGGAAGACTTGGATCTACAATGGGAGTCTCTGTGATGGGTTTTTGAGGCTGAGCTTGATCTTCTTCTTCGTTGAAATTGATGGAAAGATCTTCGTCATCCCTAACTTCACCAATTTTAGGTTCTTATGTTGGGTTGGGAAGCACAGAGATTGGCATGCTGAGTTAATTATCTTGCTTGTTTACTCCTTCTTCATCAAATGGTCATCTATCTACATTGTTAGTTTCATCAAAAACCACATGCATAGACTCCTTTAATAAGCCGATCTTTTTGATATATATATTCTATATGCCTTGCTATTATTTGAGTAACCTAGAAAGATACCTGATAAGTGTATAATTACACTTATAATCAGGACATTTTCAGTCATTAAACATATGGTTTTGTTTCATTTTATACTTCATATAAAAGATTTCAAGTGGTATGTAGTTGTTTTTTATGCAAATGCAGGTACTACATAAATCTTGGAAGTAAAATGATTAAAGTTGGAATTCTATGGAAAAAGAGTGAAAAAGGTGCAAAAAGATGCGTGGAACTTTAGGAATTGGCAAAGGATCGAAGATGTCAAAGATCGGTAGAAATTGCCAAGAGCAATCATGTGAAAAAGGCATGTCATGATCGTGACACATATATCACGATCGTGACTTGTCAACCTTCACAACAAAAAGTTACCAAAAAAGTATTCACGATCGTGACATACTTTCGTGGTCATGACCTTGACAATTTTTGGTCAACTCTTCTCTTCTTTCAACTGCTGGATAAGAACGATCAACCGTCATTAACTACCAACCGAAAAGATACCTTTTATAAGTCAACCAATCATGAAAAGGTGCCTTTCCATTGTGGATGAGGATGAATCTTAGCATCTAATCAAAATTAAGTGATGTAACTCTTCGCCAATGGACACGACTCTTCGTTTGGATAGACACAACCTTTCACACTCTATAAATAGGATTCAAATCTCAACAATTTCGTGGCATTTAGAGTGGTGCATTGTGGTTCATGGTTATGGCATGATTAGAAGCCATTGAATGATAGTGTGCGTGTATAGATAGAGAGTGTATTATCTGGATTTCGCTACATTCAAAGTCTTAGCGAGAAAAATGTATAAGTGATTCGATTCCTATTTCGATCACTATATTTCTACCCAAATTCGAGCATTTGTTGTATGAGTGTAATTGCAAAGCACTTGTCAATAAAAGTTTTTGTTCTTCAACATTCTTTTATTCGAGATTCAAAAAGAATAGCATCCTAGCGGAGGTTCTGTACGAGTTGAGACCGAATTCAAAATAGACGCAGGAATTGCGGAATTAACTACTCCCATTAGAGAGTGGATATGGTTTGATCAACTTTAGCTGTCACTTGCATACCTTACAACTTTACTTAGTTTTTTTCTTATACTTTCTATTTCAAAGTTTATGATATGTCTAAGTGTCATAATGAGTAATTCGTTTTGCTTCATTTATATTAATCAAGTTATATGCTTTTGAGTTAACTTTAAGAGTGATTTTAGGGTTAACAAGATTGTGTATAGTCACTGAATCTATGATTATAACGCTGTTTAGTGAGCTAACATTTTTGGAGTGGTAACTTGCTAAATATGGCAATGTGAGAGCGACCTGTACTGAGCATAGTAATATAGTTATCCAGGTTCTTATAAGTGTCATAATTTGTTTACCCTAGACTTAGAAAATTCATCTCATGTGTTTCTTTGAGGTGAATTATTGAATATTAGGGCATCTAGAACCTTATTTGTTGAAGTTGTCTAGTGTATGAAATATTCTTGAGGATTTTGCATGTTTTTTCTCTGTTAAACTTGTTCCTAGGAATATCTCTATATTTTACATCTTCTCTAGTCTGTTCATACATCTATACATTCATCCATCCATCATCCAAACCCCTCCAATATAAATTCCATATTTTCATTTACCCCGTAACTCTTGTTGATCTTTAAAACTGGTTCCTTCTGTGTGGGATTGATATCTTTTAAAACTACATCGAAATTGTATACTTGCAATGGTCACCATTTTTCTATTTTGATAAGCTGTATTGACAACACCTGTTCATATTTTGAACTTTTATCTTATGGGTAGAAAGGTGGGGAATAAGGTTTTTGGCTTCATCACTGAATATAAGCTCTCAAAATAAATAGAGTCAAAACCTTGCAATCATGTTTTAAGCGCTATTGCTGGGGAAGGTAAGTGTGTTTCTAGAGATTAAGTTATTGGAGATTATGGTACAAATTACTAACTTTTACTCATTTATTCCTTTCCTATACTATAAAATTTTTAATCTTATCTTAGATGTAAAAAGATTATGAAATAATCATCTTGGAGGTGATACGTCATAATATTTCATCTTAATAATTAACAAATAAAAGATTTTCTTCTATTTTACCCATTCGCTTTCGCGAGATATACTCGCGCTTGTGAATTTCCTTATTAAAACATTCTATTTCTTGTTTTGTGTAGTCACGATAGCGACTTGTGATCACAATCACGACTTGTGCGAAAACTGTAGCAGTTTGGCAGTTTTTTTGACAGTTTCTCTCAAACTCTACATATAAGAGTGTGAATTTTCACAATTCTTCACTTCAGAAATCCGAAAATCCTTTTTCTTTAGACAACATATTTGTTCCAAACCTTGAAAATCAATCAATCCTTTTCTTTTCTTCAAAATGGTACACCCTAACAAATCTAACCTCATTCCTCCTTCAA
>CATIWQ010122371.1:0-13312 GCA_949673415.1 Euphorbia schlechtendalii | reverse complement strand
TATAATTACACTTATTATCATATTAATTTTACACACTAAACACTATATTTTAAGTCATTTTTATACTTCATATAAAAGATTTCATGTGGTATGTAGTTGTTTTTTATGCAAATGCAGATACTAGGTAAATCTTGGGAGTAAAATGATCAAAACTAGAATTCTATGAAAAAAGAGTGAAAAAGGTGCGAAAAGGTGCATGGAACTCAAAGATTTGGCTTAGGATCGAAGCTGTCGAAGATCGGTGAAGTTATAAGGAGAATTCTGAAGAATAATGCAATTCACGATCGTGACAAGCATTCATGATCATGAGTTGTTCTTCTTCAGAATAGAAGTGTGCTAATCAAAGATTCACGGTCGTGACATATATATCATGGTCACGACATGGACGGTTTTCTGGTTCTATCTTCTTAACTACCAACCGCCAGATAAGCATGATCAACCGCCATCAATTACCAATAAAAACACACTTATTAGGAGTCAACCAATCATGAAAAGGTGCATATCCATTATGTATTATATCAAAGCTTCTCAACCAATCACAATGAAGAGATGTAATAATTCACCAATGGACACAACCCTTCTTTTGGATAAACACAACCCTTCGAACTCTATAAATAGGGCTCCAAACTTCACAAATTTCGTGCACCAAAGTTACACCAAAAGAAAGGAGAATATTATAGTGCAATTATAGGGTTACATATAGTGTGTGTAGATAGGGAGTTTTCTACGTTCATAAGCGTTAGCGAGAAAATGTTTAAGTGATTCGAATCCTTGTTTCGATCACTAGATTCTCTACATTCTCGAGTGATTGTTGTATAAGTGTACTTGCAAATCACTTATCAATAAAATTTTTTGTTCTTCAATATTCGTTTGTTCGATATTCGCAAAGAATAGCATCGTAGCGAAGGTTCTGTACGGGCCGAGACGGAATTCAAAGCAGACGCAGGAATTGCGAGAATTGATGACTCCCATTAAAGAGTGGATATGGTTTGATAAACTTTAGCTTTCACTTACATATCTTACAACTTTGCTTTGCTTTCTACTTATACTTTCTATTTCGAAGTTTATGATATGTCTATGTGTCATAATGCGTATTTCGTGTTACGTCTTTTATGTTAATCAAGTTATATGCATTGGAGTTAATTATAAGAGTAGTTTCGGGGTTAACAATATCATGTATAATCACTAGATCTGTGATATAACATTGTTTAGTGAGCCAACATTTTTGGAATCGTAACTTGCTAAATGTGGCTATGTGAGAGCGACCCGTACTAAGCATAGTATATATGTTGTCCAGGTTTACATAATTGTCTTAATTCATTTGCGCTAGATTTAGAAACGTTATTTCATATGTTGCTCTGCGCCGAATAATTGAACATCTGAGTATTTAGAACCGAGTCTGTTAGATTAGTTTAGTGAATCGTAACATCTTGGTTGAAATTGCATGTTTTCCTTGCTATCCTTATTTCGTAGGGAAAAATATATATATATTTAGGTTTTGTAATTTTTCATACCTATATTTACTCATTTTTCATTTTAACCCTCTTATCAAAAAATATACATTATTTTATTTTCTTTTTATTTTACCTTCCTTGTTGATCTTTAGAGCTAGCCCTTCCCTGTGGGATCGATATCTTTTAAAACTACATATCAACTATATACTTGCAGTTATAATCATTTTTCTATTTGATAAGAGGTACTGACAACACCTATATTTTTCATGAACAAGTTTTTGGCACCATTGATATATAGCTGACTCTTGTGAATAAATCATTAAATTTATCAGTAGGAAAGTGGCGAACAACGTATACCACACTACACACCATATACCATATGCCACACGACACCCATGAAATTATGGAGTTTGGAGCCCTATTTATAAAGTATGAAGGGTTGCATTAGTTTAGATGAAGGGTCGTGTCCATTGGCGAAGAGTTGTACCATTTCATTGTGATTGGTTGAATTGGTTTGATCTCATCCACAATGGGAAGGCACCTTTTCATGATTGGTTGACTTCTAAAAGGTGTCTTTTCATCTAACAGTTGATGGTGGTTGATCGTTCTTATGCGGCGGTTCAAAGGAGAGAAGAGTTGACAAAAAACCATCAAGGTCACGACCGTGAATGTATGTCCCGACCGTGAATACTTAGTTGGCAACTTTCTGTTGTGAAGGTTAACAAGTCACGAATGCGATATATGTGTCACGATCGTGACATGCCTTTTTCACATGATTGCTCTTTGCGATTTCTACCGATCTTTAACATCTTCGATCCTTTGCCAATTCCTTAAGTTCCACGCATCTTTTTGCACCTTTTTCACTCTATTTGCATAGATTTCCAACTTTAATCATTTTACTTCTAAGATTTACCTAGTACCTGCATTTGCATAAAAAGAACTACATACCACGTGAAATCTTTTATATGAAGTATAAAATGAAACAAAACCATATCGTTTTATGTTTGAAAATGTCATGATATTAAGTGTAATTATACACTTATCAATTGGAATAGCCTTGTTCAGCCTATAATGGGGAATTATGGTTTCAACACTCAAATGGAAACCATGATGCAACATCTGGAGGCTATAAGGCAAGATCAAGGTGAAAGCTTCAAATCTTAATATGTGCATTGGATGGCCACACAGGTCAGGCTTCAGGCTTGCTTAACTCTACCAGAGATGATAACCAAGCTTCTAGATAGTGCACTGCCATCACACAGAAACAAGTTTGGGTCAGACATCTTTTCGAGCTATCAAGAAGTGTTTGAGAAGGTGGATATGATAGAGCACTTTATGATGTAAAAAATTAGCTTCTAGCTACTTTGCCCATGAGGCTTTTGAATTTTTGAATAAATTAAAGTTTGTTTATTTGCTTGATATTCTATTGAGGATATCACGCATTCTCATAAACACATACATAATGTTTTTAGCACATGTGACACATCATGTCATGAAATTAATTTGGATATAAATGGATTCCCCAGAATTACAATAAATTCAAATGATTTAACTCTTGAGAGAAAGTAAGAGATAAACTAAGGTACTTGGACAACACGTGATAGTGTCTACCTCATCCTATAAAGATGTAAGGTCGACAAGCATGAAACGTCCACTAACTATTAAGTCAATCAAGGAAAAATCAAAATGATCGAAGCTAGAATGAAGCTAAAATATGAATTGAGGTTAAAAAACTGATGCAATGTCAAAGAACTCAAAGAAGGGGTCAGAACGCATCAACAACTCCATCAATTAGCCCATCAACAGTTCTGGGCCAATCACTACATTGTGGAGGGAACGTCATTGAATGAAAACTATTCACCCTCGATGAATAAAGCTCCGTCATATCACCTATCATTAGTTGAACAATTGAACTCAAAAGGAAATGCTAATGATCAAGACTCATCATCACATATACTTCAAGCTTGCAAAGCATCATGAGCACCAATAGTTTAGAAACGCTGAATGAGTCAACAACTAAAGTCATGGACATGGATAGTAGCTTATCTATCAAATCAACCAAGTCTTGCATAATTGCTATCACTCATAGGTGAAAGAAATGAATCGGTAAAAAGCAGTGCCAATAAAAAATAAATTAGCCTATCAATTAACACTCTGTTAGTTGAGTAAAAATTAGGGCCTCTTTTCAAACTAGAAAAAGAACAATTCGTTGAGTTGAAAACATGAAAGGGAGGCTTAGGCAAAACTTAGGACATCGTGAGAACCACATTAGTTAGAAAACCTTATAGGCTAATCATTGGCAGGAGTCAAATCATTTGAAACATTTATACCCATGTTAAGTTCATCAATGAATTGTCATTATTGTTAAATCTTTATGCATATGCTTATGTTGATTGCTTGCATGCCAATGGTAGAACATTGCAAGTAAACATCTAAAAATAAAAAATAATAAAAATAAAAGAAAGAAAAAATGAGTTTGCTGGATTGAGAACCTAAAAGGGCGGTCCAGGTAAAAATTAAGATAGGGCTCGATAGATTGAAAACCCGTAAAGGCGATCTATGAAAAAATTAGAACCAAAGAATTATCAAATCCATCATCTCCTACTCAGAATGGTACGTGAAAACAATTTAGGTAAATGGCTTCCAAGCGATCATCGTCGACATAATGCAGGATCGATGACTCATCCAGGCCCTCCTCAAGCCAGATTCAAGCACTGAACCTGAATCTAATTCAACAAACACAGAGTCGTCACTCTGAGGAAGTCATCCATGGAATCCTTAACAAGACAAATCCTAGGGTTAACTATGTACTAGCACAAGAGAAGGCTCTTCAAATGATGAGGCCCACAACACCTACAACGGACAGACATACATCATATGATAAATATTGTTCATGCATAAAATCATGCATACATTACATTTGCAGCACGTCATTTACAAGCAAAGACGATGTCAAACTAGGGTAACACCGTCCCAGTAAACAAGAAACTCCACCTCCATTTGAGGAACCTACAAACATTAAGAAGGATGATGGCCCACTCAAGCATAAAGTTAACATTGCAACATCACAAAATCCTCTTAAAACAACGGAGCAGTTCTCGGGACATCCCCAAATTTTCATTAAACTCCTTTATTCATCATGTTTTAATTTTTGATTGAAGGGGCAAAAGTTTTTGCTTCGCATAAACTCAATCAAATAATTAAAACATTCATAAAATGTACTAACATTATACTTCTTCTATGATTTTTCATAGGAAATAAGTCAACAACCTATTAAGGAAATTCAAAATACAACGAAGAAGGAAACAATTATCTCGATGACTGAAGAAAGAAATAGTCTCATCCACTGACCGAAGAAAGAAATGGGTGAATATCCCTCCACATGGGATCGCCTTTGAAACGGATTCATTCACCCATCTCAACCATTCCAATAAACCTGCAAGGGGCATCAAACACTAAGGGATTCCGAAGAAAGAAATGGGCAATCCCGTGAAGACATGGTGCCAAAAAGGAAGGCAAAAGTCATCACCGATCAGGGATAAAGAAGTCATGAGCCGCACCAGTCAGGAATATTCTCAATTCCTCTACTCCATTTCGTGTGATCATACTAGTTATACAACCAGCGATTATCACACGAGGGGCAGCTGTGAGCACGAGATTTTGTACCAGCTCACGCGTTCAATGATGACGGCTTTTCGGAATTTTTATCATTGAATTACAAAATTTTTTATTATCTGAAGATATCCGAATAGGAATGTTCCTCACCGCCAATTCAAGGACTTAAATTATTAGATTTTGGTGAAATTAATTTATTGAAAATATTTTTTAAAAAATTAAATTTAAAAATAAAATTTAAAAAAATTTAATTTATTGAAAATATTTTTTAAAAAATTAAATTTAAAAATAAAATTTAAAAAAATCGAGGAACCACGCAACCGATCTCGCCAGAGTTCCGGGGAGCCTCGCTAGAATCCCGGTGAGGGTCCCTGTCACTGGAAATTAATTTGTTTCCTTTTGGATTTTTTGAGTTTTTTCGCCTATAAATATTCATGGGATTTTCAGTATTCAGGACACAAAAAATTTTAGAAAAATTCTATTTTCACGAGAAAGAACAACAAGAAAAACTACAAAAATATTTTCTTTCAAAAATTCTTTGAAAAATTCGGATCCAAAACATGTTTGGATTCCAAAACTTTACGATTTTCAAATCGACTTTCTTCCATCTCTTTTTTTCTTCTAAAATCCTCAAATATTCTCGGGTCTAAAACAAATTTAGAACCCCGAGGATGTTTATTTTTTTTATAAATATACATTTGTTTTCCATACAAACACAATAAAAAAATGAATGAGGAACGCTCCTGGGGATCATACAGATATGCCGAAGTGGATTCATGCTGAAAGGCTAAGCCTCTGAGTTCCTAAAGCTGCTCTATCTTGTGTCTCTTTTGATGTTTCAATTGATTCTAAATAATGACCTAGGAATAATTTTGATTTATTCTATTATGTAAATATCAATGCAATATCTATTGTTCTTCTTTTGTATTTATGAAAAATCATGTTAGATTATCCCAACGAATGAATAAAGATTATTCCCAGATAACTAGCCTCACATTTTGCCATGTGGTCATTTTCACTAATAAAAATGACCAACATATTTGTAAATAAAGTAAATCATTTTATTCCTAAACAAGAATTTTCAATCATCAATGTTTTTTAACTAAGCCACATGGGCCTTGTCAAAGTCGAATCGTGCATACGTGTAAATATTCATGTTATGTTTTATACCCTGTGCTAAACCTTGTGGATGTAGGTTAGATGTATGCCTAGGTTTTATTTTCCTTCGGGTATTTCATTTTAATTATTTTTGGGAAATTTAATTGATAGATTAGGTGGACGATTGCACCCACCAAGGTTATGTAATTTTTAATCTTTAATTTTCCACATTTATTTACTGCTTTATGTATGGATTTACTACTTACCGCATACACGTCAAATCATACATTATGATTCGAAAATGATAAAAGTGCGAATATGCACAATTAAGAAATAAGATTATATATAGATGTAATATAATGTGATCCAATAAGAAATAAGAAACTTATCCTGAACCCGAATCTCTATGTCTTAGTGGGCCATCCCTCGAACGTTAATCCTCACAGGAATATAATTCCTAGAAGAGCTAATCCAGGTGGCAACTCTACACTAAGAGATGGTGGATTTGGGTTTGACCAATCTAAAAATATTTTTGCCTTCTCTTTCAAACTTTCCGAGTCTTTAACTCGGTGATATTTTACTTTCACTTAAACACTCTGATGGACCGCGCTTCTTATATCCGCGAGCTCTCGGCCCATTGCATCCTTGTCATTCGCTCATAGCGGTGGGTCAACCCGCAGATCCTAGGGATCTACGTGGTTGAACTTATTTCTGGGATGGGATTTTCCCATCCCACATTGGTAAATGAGGGGAGTTTTTAACTCCCCTCCCCCTATAAATTGGCCTCCCTTCTCCTCCTTTTAATGTACTTCATATTAGCCTTTGTCTCTGAGTTTGACATATTTTCTTCGCGAGATTTTGCAAGATGCTCCACGAGTTTCTCCAAACAATGAAGAATTCTTTAGAAGGCTCTATCTATTTTGAAGTAAGCCTTCTTAGTTAATATTTTCATGTTGGTCTTTGAGCGGTCTAGCGCCAATGATGTTCTGCTGAATCACTCTAAGGGAACGCAACATCTAAAAGAGAGAAGTACGCATCAACTAGTAATGTTCTTAACTTAGATGCTAGGTTTCTTTCATAAGTTTTATCAACTTATTAGCATCTATGGAACATTTCAACTTAGATTATATCACTCATGGCAAGCTTAAGAGATCATTTAGGGTTAATTCTAAATTTTAAAATTTCACCTTGTAATGTTTCATTTTCAATTACAGTCTTAATTAACCAGCAGTGGTATCACAGCTTACCTTATGCTATGCTTGAATGATTATAATAAGTTGAAACTGATATTTTCTACGAATTGATTAAATTATGCTATGCATGACTTAGGTTCAATTCCTATTATAGAAAATGATACTAGATTAAGGTTTTGCTCAAACTTAGTCTAGGTGATTATCATATAAAATTGACATTATTTTTCCACATGTATAAATGCTTTAAATTGAGGAAAGTCAAGTACTTCACTCAATTAAAGAACAAAATATTTAAATCATAGTTGTTCGTGGTACAATGAATCGAAGTGCCTGTGGTTATTTTGGAAAGGATTAGAATTGGTTGCTTATTCAGTTTAAGGGGGCCTCTCCTACCTGGGAATCTCCATTGGTATTAGGTTTAAGTGTACCCAAGGGATTTTTTTGACTTAATTGATTTCTAGTATAGGAATCGGGTTACGTATATGGTTTTACAAACATGGTTTAAGTTGTTAAATTAAAACTTATAGGCATAGGTGCAAGAACCTAAACATGGATTTTGTTTATTTTGCATGCTATGTGGAGTCTTGGCATAATGGAATGATTATGATGTACCAGTCTTAAGCCTGTTCCCTTAGAGTTACTAATTCTAAATAACGTAAAATTACTATTATCATAATCATATCCATCATATAAGACCTAGACTAGGGCGAGACCAGTGGCACTAATAAAATCCCTAAAACAATATTTAGGCTGTAGATTATCTTCCCATCATAAGTCATGATACGAACCTTATTAAAGTATGTAATAACGTGTACAACACTTTTTCCTTTAACATGTGTTTGGTCGTGAGACTAGATGGGGTTAATGCCTTGACTAAAATGGGTTAGTTCTATCTTCTTCTCAGTGAGCTTAACGATCAAGACTTTCTTACCACTGAAGGTAAAAAGCAACTAGAGAAAGAGATATCCCCTCAGATCATAGGCCAACAAGAGAACTTCAAGGCTGCCCTTGATGACTTTAATACCTACATTGAACAAATTATGCAAGGTCAGATAGTAAAAGGGGAGAAGGTAGCTGAAGATGCTCTTCGAACGGTAAATCTTAATAAGAGAATGTTCGCCACTTTTCTATTGATAAGTTTAATGATTTGTTCGCGAGATTTGGCTATATATTAATGGCGCCAAAAACTTGTTCACGTATAGTATAGGTGTTATCAGTACCTCTTATCAAATCGAAAAATGATGATAACTGTAAGTATACAGTTGTGATGTAGTTTTAAAAGATATTGAACCCATAGGGAAGGAACAAAGTTTAAAGATTAATAAGGAAGATAGAATATAGAAAATAAAATATTTTTTGATTTTAGTTGGGAGGATTAGAATGAAGAATGGATAGATATATGTATGGAAGACTAGAGATTCTAAATATATAGATTTTCCCTATGAAATAAGTATAGCAGAGAAAATATGCAAGTTCAACAAAGATGTTACGATTCACTAAACTAATCTAATAGACTTGGTTTAGAATATCTAGATGTTCAATTATTCGTTGCAAAGCAACACATGAAATAACTTTTCTAAACCTAGCGCAAACGAATTAAGACAATTATATAAACCTGGACAATGTTAATACTATGCTTAGTATAGGTCGCTATCACATAGCCACATTTAGCAAGTTACCATTCCAAAAATGTTGGCTCACTAAACAGTGTTATATCACAGATCTAGTGATTATACACGATATTGTTAACCCTGAAACTACTCTTAAAATTAACTCTAAAGCATATAACTTAGTTAATATAAAAGACTTAACACGAAATACACATTATGACATATAGACATATCATAAACTTCGAAATAGAAAGTATAAGTAAAACGCAAAGCAAAGTTGTAAGGTATGCAAGTGAAAGCTAAAGTTGATCAAACCGTATCCACTCTTTAATGGGAGTCATCAATTCCTATAAATTTTGCGTTTGCTTTGAATTCGGTCTCGGCCCGTGCAGAATCTCCGCTAGGATGATATTCTTTGCGAATATCGAACAAATAAATATTGAAGAATGAAATCTTTTATTGATAAGTGATTTTGGATTTTACGGGATTTTTACATATGTCTCCCCATACTAAAGAACACAATATCCTCATTGTGAGACATTATAAAAATCAAAATCTAAAGCTAAAACTAGTCTAAAAATAGAATTGAAAAAGATAAAGTAAAGAGAAGAATAAACCCGTTCTATTGCGAAGGAGAATCCGGTGGACTTGGAGCAAATTGACAATTTTGTCTCCTAAAGAATGAAAGTAATTTTCGAAGCATCGATTTATTACTTTTCTTTCGAATTTTCATGTCCTTCTTCATAACTCCAAGTTCCGCGTGGCAATTATCCAACTTTAGTTGCATGCTAGCCTTCCAATCTTCAGGAGCTTCTTCTTCCTCTTCATCATCTTCTTAAATTTCGGTCATCGTGGCTTTTCCTTTATGATGGCTTATAGATGGATCATATGGTTCGACGGAAGAATCTTCTTGAGTCAAATTGAGTTTCCTAGTGCGGTTGGAGTAGGAGTAGAAAGAATAAAAACCTTCGTGTTCTTGGAGTAGTCTGGTGTTCTTCGAATAAGTCCCATCCATGTAGCGAAAATACTCACCCTGTTGTTGGACATAGGGGAGTTCACCTCTTGCACCCAAGACAATGGCAATGATAATTTCGCCCGCGCCAATTTTACTTCTCATGCTCGTTGAGTTCTTCTTCATCATAGACCATATGATATCCACAATTTTCGCTTTTTGTTTCATCATAGCACATGAAAGAACAAACAAGTCTTTCTTTTGAACCTTTGTATTCTCTACTCGACAAAATACCGAAATGGAAAGGAATTTGTGGAGAAGAAGAATGCATTCATACTTAATAAGTTATTTAGGAGAATTTTTGGGATCGAAGACTCTCTTACCCGATAAATTTGCTCAAACTCGATTAGGTTAAACGAATCTGTCATGCTCGATGAATTAGCAATCTCGAAACTGAACCATTCACCCATCATCTATCTCATGATGGTGTATTGTTGTCCTTAATTCCAAAATTGTATTACCCTCTTCCTTGAATCTTCGTAGTCGAATGTTACCAAACACTCGAGAATCCAATCTCAATTTTGAGGGAACCGCAAATCCATAAATTTTGTAAGACCAAGAGCTAAAAGGTATGCTTCCATCTCTTCACGGAGATTAAGAGTTTCCAAGAAGACTAGATCAAGGAATATCATCCCGGTGATATCCAATTTGCTTAACTTCTAGAATCTTTTACCTTCTTCTCTTATCCTCAATGGGAAAGGACAATCAAAGTCTTCTTGAATTGATTGGGCTCCTCTCTTTTGTGTTGCTCTCTTCACATGAGTCATATTGGTTATGAAGAAAAAGGTTGAAAAGGTTTAGATGTTTGAATGTACAAGATGAGAAAATTCAGAAATTTGAAGGATTTTTTAGAAGTTGTGGGGGCTAGGGTTTAACTTAGACCTATTTATAAAGGTTTTATGGGTCTCTATTTGGTCATAAATGGGATTTTAGCCATTTAGGCTAAAAATTAGTTGTTAATGGTGGTTTTTAGCCAACTATCACGTGTCAGTTCATGATCTGTAACGGTTATATTTTGCCCATGTCATGATCGCGAAGGCCTGTCACGATCGTGACTTTCTCATGATAGAAACAACATGTTTTGATATCCAATGATCACGACCGTGAATTGAGTCGCGGTCACGATATTCTTTGCTCTTCAAATTTCTTCAATTTTTACACTTTTACCTATAAAAACTTAGAAACACAAACACAAACAAACTTTGTTAAATATAAATAATAAATATTTACTATTATACATTGAGTAATCATGGTGATGATAGCAATTGAACATCAACGTCTTGTTGTTCAAATTTATTTCCATATTTAACAAATATTTACAAACTAACAATGAAAAACAAACAAACAAACAAGCAAACAAATAACAAACAAACAAATACAATTAAAATTAAAAAGAAACACTATACAAGGTTCTAATCTGAAAAGAAAAGAAAAACTATTCATTCAGGAGTTAACAATTCAATCATCTAATAAATGTTATAATGTGACTCCCGCAGATCTCTTTCAACATCATACACCAAAGTATGGATGTTGCTAATCTTGTGATGAATAGAGATTTGTTCCTCCATTAATTCATTCAACTTCCTTTTAAGATTGGTTGAACTACTTCCTTCTTTCCTAGCAATTTCTCTTTCTTGCTTTTTATCAGCTTCTACTCTCTCATCCAACGATTTCTAATCATAGGTTATCCCATTTTCACCAATGCACTTGGTTAGAAATCCTTGCTTGAAGAAAATTTTCGTAGTTAACTCCGGAATTCCATCTTCGTCAGTAAAGACTTCTGCACAACAAGGTAATTTCCCAATTTGTCCTAACAAATTCACCATAGTTCGACATATGTACGCTATCCTACAAGGATCAATTGTGGCAGATAGAAGAGTGCTCATCATAATTCCTGATACGTCCACAAGTAAGCCATTCCAAACTTCTTCCAAGATAAACAATTCTTCAAGAATGACTGTGTCGGAACTAGATCTAATGAAAAGTGCACTACTTAGATAGTAGTGTAACACGAGCAAACAGGGGTCTCGGATCCACTGGTTATAGTCAGAGTCCTTTTTGTATTCATCCTTTCTAGTCAAGTGATTCTATGTTGGTGGTGGATCCTAACCAAGAAGCATTTTGTAGTAACAATCTTTAGGGAACCCTAAATTCTGCTCCAACTTCTTCCTTGACAATTTATATTTCTTTCTTTGATGTCGATACTCCAAACAATTCATCTTAGAATTCATCCATACTAACGAAATTAGCATTTCCTTACAGTTATCTTCACTGCTCCCAATATTCATTGAGGAATAGAGGACGAGGTTTAGGATTCCAAGGTAATACATTACCCTCTCATAGATTCCTAATTGAATGAAACTATTCTTATGAATTACATAAGAGCTAGTGAAATCTACATCCTTGATGGTTTCGAAATGATCACCTTCCTCTTGAGAGTGAATAGGAAAAGGTGCTTCATACCATTCTTAAAGGTCTGAAGGAGGATTAAGAACATATTTGTTTGAGTGAACCATTTTGATGAAAAAGGGTTGATTGATTTCAAGGTTTAGAATATAAATTTTTAATTGAAAGAAAAGGAATTTTGGATATCTGAAGTGAAGAGTTATGAGAATCACACCCTATATGTAGAATTTGAGAGAAACCATCAAAAAATTGCTCAAACTGCTGCTGTTTTTGCTCCCGTCATGATCATGATCCTAGGTCGCGATCGTGAGTATACTAAAAGCGAGAAACAGAAAGTTTTAATCAAGAATTCACGAGCGCGATAGACAGTCACGAACGTGAATAGTTATTTCATAATCTTTTCATATCTAGAATAAGATTAGACAATTGTATAATCAAGAAATGAAATAAATAGATATAACTAATCTCTAGAACGCACTTCCCTTCACCGGAAAATTTGATCTTTAGAACGCTATTACCTTCCCCGGCAACGGTGCCAAAAACTTGTTCGCCACTTTTCTACTGATAAGTTTAATAATTTGTTCACAACATTGGGTTATATATTAATGGTGCCAAAAACTTGTTTACATAAAGTATAGGTGTTGTCAGTACCTCTTATCAAATAGAAAAATGATGATAACTGTAAGTATACAGTTGCGATGTAGTTTTAAAAGATATCGAACCCATAGGGAAGGAGCCAAGTCTAAAGATCAATAAGGAAGATAGAATAAAGAAAATAAAATGTTTTTGGATTTTAGTTGGGAGGATTAGAATGAAGAATGGATAGATATATGTATGGAAGACTAGAGATTCTAAATATATAGATTTTCCCTACGAAATAAGTATAGCAGAGAAAACATGCAAGTTCAACAAAGATGTTATGAT
>CATIWQ010122362.1:0-11663 GCA_949673415.1 Euphorbia schlechtendalii | reverse complement strand
TAAACAGTTTAGATTTGTTTCCAAGAGAGACGGAATCACATTCGTCCTCCGTCACAACTCTTACTGGTACGTATATTTTCATTCATCTTCGTCTTTTTTATTAGCTCTTGTTTCTCCTTTTGGTTTTTTTTGAATCCAATCTTAGATATCTGTCTCGCTTTTTCCTAATTGCCTTACGGATCTTAGTTTTTAGATTTTCCTTCTTTTAATCTGTTTCCACCTAGGGATTTCACTTTTAATCATTCTAATGTCTCTGTGATTTAGAAATGCTCCAAGGAACAAGATAATTTTAGGGATTTTTTTCCCTTTTTGGATTGGGTACTGCTTAACTTCTCCCTGTTTCTCTTTGTTCCATTGTTGTTAGGGTTTTTGTTATTTGAGATCTTAATGACCATCAGATTAGCTCTAGCTCTTGCTACGATTTTTGGGCTCGGATATTTTTTTGTTTTAACTGTCTTCCGTTATAAAGGATGCTGATTCTGTGGTCAATTAGTTGGTGATTGATATTTGGATCAATTTCTTTATTTTATGTTCATACGTGTTGGATTTGGGCATTGGAACCCACTATTCCTGTTTTTACTTGCTACTATAGCTGCAGTTTTGTTGGAATTGTAGGATTTTGAACCAATCCATTTCTTGGCTTGATGAAATTACAAGTCAGGTTGCTCATCTCTTCTTGCTGGATATTTTTCTTAAAGTTTAGCTTTTGCTTCCGTGTCTTTGTGTACAAATTTCCAAATTGCATTTTCCATGCCTAAATTATTTTGTCATGCCATTTGTTAGTCTTATAAAGGATGTAGCTTGTGGAAATGAATTTATGCAACTTAAAACAAAGTCCGAAAGAGCAGTATGCTTAAACAAATAATCTATCATATTCTGACATTCAATTTTGGTTTTCAAACCCCTTATGTCTCTACTTCGTATTTGGGCTTCAAGAGGTCATGTTTTTCTCACATAAGCTTTCTCATTCGTATTGTTACGAATCAATTAAATCAACTCTTTGTTTATTTATTCAATCATCATTATTGGCACAAATCAATTATTTCAATGTTTACTTAGCAATTGGTGGAATTAAAAGCATTGCTAGTTAGTTCTGATAATGCATTAATATTATAATCACATTGTTGCTTAAAATTTTGCAGTCAAATTGTTGTCAAGTTATGAGATCTGAATTTGACTTCTGTTTTCTTGCAGGTTCCACTTGATGAAAATGTTAGTGAACAATGGCGCTAATTATTAGATTAATATGAGTTGATGCTATTTATCTCATTCATTCACAGGCTAATTATCTAGAGGTTGCTCTAGCTTATCACTTGCTTTGCTACCAAGATGTGGAATTTTGCATCCAAATGTGTAGCAGGAAATGTCGGTTTGAACAGTATTTCAAATCATACTAATTCTGCCATAGATTGCTCAGATGACGAGGCGTCTTCAGTGGTTAGCAGGGAAGAAGAAGGCCTTGAGTGCCCCATTTGCTGGGAATCCTTCAATATCGTGGAAAACGTGCCTTACGTTTTATGGTGTGGCCATACCCTCTGTAAAAACTGCATCCTTGGCCTTCAATGGGCCGTTGTGAAATTCCCCACATTACCAGTTCAACTCCCCCTCTTCATTTCCTGTCCATGGTGCAATTTCCTGTCATTTCGCCTCGTCTACAGAGGCAACCTGAAATTCCCTCGCAAAAACTACTTTCTACTTTGGATGGTCGAGAGCAAGAACGATGATGACCATAAATGCCAGAATTCCTTCTACGAAGACAATAATAATCAACCTCCCTGGTCTTCAGACAACAACTTAATCACGGGAAATCAATCGAGCCGCAGTAACATCAGGAGGGGACATGGACATGGACAAGAGACAATTAGAACAGACCGCAATGATTCTCCCCTCAATATGGGAAACATACATTCTTCTCTTCAGAAGTCGCTGGTTTTCTTTGTTCGTCTGACAGCCAAGTTCCCTTTGGTCATTATATTCCTTCTCATCATCTTATATGCTATACCTGCTAGTGCAGCCATTCTCGCCTTATACATTCTTATCACTGTTCTGTTCGCTTTGCCTTCGTTTCTCTTGTTGTACTTCGCTTACCCTAGTTTGGACTGGCTTGTTAGGGAAATTGTCACGTGAAGCATTCAGTCGGTGAACTTTGTAAATAGAAATCTGCAGCTAGAACTGGCGTGTCCGGCTTAAATGCCAAAATATTTGTATTTCGAAGACTTTGCAGCCTTTTTTGTTACTTTTGGCTTTTGATGCACCTCTTGTAGCATTTTAGAAGAAGCCTTGAGTGCTTTGTGGGTCCAAGGCTGTTACTGTGTAGTGTGTGGGAATATATGGTGGCAAAGCAGGGCGAACATAAAAATTAGTGTGTTGTTATGGTGTTGTTTTGGAAACTATTAAGCTAATGTAATGATATAAAATATTAGTGTTGGTGGCTTTTACCAAAGGATCAAGTTCTTCTCATGGAGACCTATGTCTACTTGTACATATTTCTCTCCAAAGATTAATGGGTTGATGTTGACAATCAACGTCAAAATGTTATGTGCCTTTAATGTTTTGATTAACTTTGCATGATATGCAGTTCCTTATTTATGTGAGTGAGGATTTGGTGTTACTTGTAGACTGTAGTATGCTTTTTCTTTGAGATTTCATAAGTGGACATTAGAATCAAAGTAACACAAGTAAGTTTTTAAGTAATTTGATGGATAGAATGCTCTGTCAACTTGCAAAGAGAAGTAGAAATGAAACCTGACACTGATCTTTTTAGATTCAGTTCTCTGATTCTCTTGCAACATTTTTGGCCGTACTGAAACCTTGTCTGAAATGGGAATAGTTCGATTTAATAAGGCTTAATAATAATCTTCAGTGAAAGAAGGCTGTTCTGTATCTTGCAGTGAGATTGTTGGCTTCCAGAAAGTTCGTTTATATCCTCACCATTTACAAGCCACAATAAACCCATTAAAAAAACAGTCCAAGCAGGAAAATCCAACACAGACGGGCGTCGTCCACGTGTCACAAACACAGCCTAGAAAGTTGGTTCTATATAACATTATCCCCAGCCCTTGAAGTTTCAAACTTCTTGTAGAAAAATTGTTAAAAATAATGGCGGCAGCCATTGCTGTTTCTTCTACACAATCCACAAAATTGCAGAAACAGATATTTGTAAAAGAATCAAATTGTAGTCTTTTGGGTGGGTGTTTGAAGGGTATTTGCTTACCATTGAAACCCATTAACAGAAGAAGTTTAGTGTTGGCAGCAGCAGCAAGCAATAGTAGCAGTAGCAGCAGCAAAGGGTCAAAGGGTAGCAGATTCTATCTCAATTTCACAGGCTTTCCTTTTCCTCTTGGTCCTTTCCTCAACAGACACACTATTAGGACTGAGGTCACTTTCTTACCTTCCATTCTGCTTCAGTTTATCCTTTTATGACCACGATTCTTTGTTTTTAATTCGCCTGTAAACAAAGTTGCAAGCTTTTTCCACTTTTACTTGTACCCTTTTGATATTACAAACATAGGTTTGCATTTATGCTGTTTGGGTATTTGTTTAATTTTCATATGCTGATTTACCCTTATTTTTGGTACACTTAAATTTGAGGTTTGGGATGGCGAATTGAGCTTGACATTAATTTCAGTTAGATTCTTGATGGGGAATCGAGAAAGGTTGGGGGATTTGGGAGAGAGCGAGAGGTGAAATGCTGTTTATTAATAGGTGAAATATTCTCAGATTACCCAATTCTTATCCTGAACTGAACAAAACATGAGATTGGTGAATCACTAAAGAACCACAAAAACAGTTCATGTTTTTCAAGATTGACTGTCGTGATAGACATTAAGCTTAGCAGCGACTTGGTAAGAAAACTGGTGATATGCTACTGCAAAAATGTTTTTCTTCTGCTTATAGTTATCAAAATCTTACGATTCGATTCACCCCTAAATAGATTCGAAACTATGGGGTGGATCGAAATGAGATAAGAATCGGTACAGAGACATGCAAATCGGTGGTGGATCGTCCAGTTCAGCTGATTCTCTTTTTGAAAGTTTAAAACAAAAGTTTAAGCCATCTTTTCATCTCCGTGTACCTGTATCGTTACAATTCTATGCTAACAGTACTGTTCCAGTTCTGTGTACCGGTATCGTTACAATTCTATCCTAACAGTACTCTTCCAGTTCAAAATCGTACCTTAATTAGCTGGAATAAATTTTAATATTAATTTAAGTTGAGCATGCATAATATGTTATAAATATACAAGTTTGTAAACTTCACCCAATTTTATGATTCGATTCTCAATTCACAAAATCTGGATTTCGATTCTCGATTTGGCAGCTATGCTTCTGCTAACTTATCCTTATATCATTTGCAGGCTGTTAAAGGTTGCATATGGCTATTCGAGCAAGAGCAAGCATTAGGCTTCAGCAGTGTCTCGACAAACATTCGAATGACAGTCATCAAACTCAAATCTGGAGGCTTATGGGTCCATGCCCCCATTGCTCCTACCGAAGAATGTATTCAGGTGTTATCTCCTTCACAAAATCATGACACTTATATAGTTTACTTTCACTTATGTAGTTGGATTCAATGAGAATGCTGATATAATTCGATTCGCAGCTTGTAAAGGAATTAGGCGCCCCTGTAGAATACATCATTCTGCCTACATTTGCTTATGAGCACAAAATTTTTGTCGGTCCATTTTCAAGGAAGTTCCCACAAGCCCAAATATGGGTTGCTCCAAGGCAATGGAGTTGGCCATTAAATTTACCGCTCGAATTTTTCGGGATTTTTCGTGCCAAAACCTTAAAAGACGAGGATCTGTCAGCCCCTTGGGCTGATGAGATAGAACAGAAAGTGTTAAGCTCGCCAGAAGTCGGTAAATTACACCGTAAATTACTTGCATCATAACTAAATCTTTGTATAAAGGTTACACTGATATACGAAACATATTCTCGACGGTTTCAGGAATCGGTCCATATGTTGAGGTTGCTTTCTATCATAAGCGTTCAAGAAGTCTATTAGTAACAGACGCGGTAATTTTCGTCCCGAGAAAACCTCCTCAATGTATTAGCAACGAATCCTTGTTGGCGTCAGCAAAGAACGGCTTGGCAGTGAAGATTCTGAGTAAAGGGAAGGAAGTCTCTGATGAGCCAGTTGTCGACAACCAAATGAACCGGCAAAAAGGTTAGTCCTTTAGTCCCGATTTGGTGATTTGTATTCTGAACCATCAAAAAGGTTAGTCCTTTAGTCCCGATTTGGCGATTTGTATACTGAACCGCCAAATAAGGTTGGTCCTTTAGTTAACACAAAATTTGTCAAGTTGGTTCAGGATGGGAAAGAATGGTTCTGCAAATCTTATTCCTCGGCCCATCGAATCTGCTGGAACCTAACGCTAGTTTTGCGCAAATGTCACAGAAGTTGATCGTTTCCCCTATTGTAAAGACTCTGGTCTTCAGCAAAGTTCCCGAAAAGGTCGAAAATTCATTTTCATTGGATGTGTTTGGTTTGTTCATGGTAAAATCTATTTATCGTACCGATTTCCATGCTTATTGAACCTCAGGTGAGGGATTGGATTGATAGAATTGCTCGGGATTGGCGATTCAAGAGAATAATCCCGGCACATTTCGCCGCTCCGATAAACGCCAGCAGGTCCGATTTCTTGGCGGCGTTTGCGTTCCTCGACGAGCTGTTGGATGAGCGATACGTAACTCGGCCTTCTTTATCGATGTTGTTCGCATCGATAATGGGAAAGGCAGCCAGCTACTTCCCACCAGATGACATGAAGACTTTGTCATCTCTTGATGATTTCTTAGTCTCGGTTGGAGCTGTAAAGAAAACTGTTTCGGGCCGGAAAAGAGCAACTTCGCAGAAATTTGTATAGCTGGAAGAGTTGACCTTCTCAAACTAAAGAAAGAAACTCAGAAACACATGTATATCAAGAATGTCACTGTTCTGCAATAATCAAATATAGATAAAAAAAAGTAAGATAAGTTTTGGTGTTGCCTTGACAATAATATCGTGTTTCGTGGGATCCATAGTTTTGGTGTTCCGTGGGATCCATGAGGTGGAAAAGTGTACAAGAAAATCTTTTTGATATTTCAACAGATTAAACTTGCAAACAAAGGAATGATCAAAATTAGTTGCAGAGTTGATGTGCTCATCTTTGTTAGCTTTATTTAAAAGAAGAAATTGAACCGGGAATTTGATGAAGGAAAACTGAAAATAAAGCAGCCTTTGGTGTTCAATGGTACCTCATGGCATCTCCATACCTGTCCCTTGTTACGTGTCAACTTTAACTTTTATTTAAATTTGATATTTATGCCTATTTATAAGCTTATAGGTTAAATTAACAACAAATTAAGTAAAAGATAACACCTCAAATTTAAATATAATAAATCTATCCTATTAAATAAAATAATATAAAAAATATTGATTGATTTTGGATTGGTTTTCAACAATCTTGAATGGGGTCGCTTGAGGTTAATGGTTTACGGGCCAGTTTGGTTCTGCTTTCCAAAGCTGTTTTTCTAAAAATTTTCATTTTTAGACTTTTCTTGTAAGTAGCGGAGTTGATTTTGAAAAAACAACAAGTCAGATGGTTTCTAATTAAATAGTATGAATGGTCAAAATGTTATGTTTAGATTCAAAATATGTTGTTATATTAAAAGTTTGTAAGATCAATTTATTGAAATAATAATTTGAAAAATAATGCAGATAGGCTCTACGTTTTCCATTCTGACTGGATTGAGCATTCACAATCATTATTTTATATATGATTTGGGATGTGCTGGGATTCGAACTCGAATCCTAGTAGCTTTATCGTTGGTCTTCCAACCCATTAAATAAATCGATGATTATTCACAATCTAATAACATGAAAACTAGGTTAAGTTCTTTATTTTAGGGTAAAGCTCAAAAACAATATTTGTGGTTTCACGTTTTCCTGAAGGGGTGTGTAATTTTGTTCCCAAGACCGGGCATAAGATTTCAAAATGCTAGCAAAAAATAATTAAAAATATTTTTTCATGAAAAACAATGATATTATAGAGATTATTTTGATCAAATCAACGTTTTCATATTGTTAAATAATTATACACTCAAATAATTTCAGATATTTAATTTTGTTATGATTTTTTAAGTTTATCATTCTAAAATATATGCACTTTGAAAGATTTTTTAAAATGATCACTAAGTTTATTGTTATCAATTAACTTACAAACTTTCAAATCAAATAAGATTTCTTTTAGCCGCGACATAACCGTGAATTTTTGAAACAAAAAAACATTTTCTAGGAAATAATATTGCACCGACTCCCTTTCAAAAACTGTGACAAGTGAATTTTACACGTTATTTTATTGGATCTTGTTCAAAGGAAACAAGACTAAACAAATTATTATGAATAACTATGCTCATCCTTAGAGAATTCAAGAAATACGAAGATATGAGTACAAACCTCACAATCGATAAAAATCGGTAAATTACTCTATTTTTTAAAAAATAAATTACTACGTTGTCATAATACTCTAGCAGAGATTAATAAGAAGAAGAAGAAGAAGAAGAAGAAGTCAAGTAAAAATTATAGGAAAGAGAAAAAATAAATTATGTTGAACACAAGTTAATAGTACTTCACAGTACTTAGAACGTTTTGGAAATAACAAACTGATTAGGATAGTGAAATAAATTGAGTACTAAGTATACTCTTAATTAGTGAAGTTTACTCGAGTTTGTTTAAAGGAAAACAACTCAGTCTACCGAGTAATTAATTAAGTTACGACTTAGAGTAAGAAAAGTTGAGTTGAGCTTAGTATTACATAGTTTATAAGGTATTTACTTAGTTGTGCTGAGTTAGCTTTTTGTAAGAAAAGTTGTATATCTTTGACACTTAGAGAAATAAAAGACACATGTGCTACTAACGGTTTCTGTGATAAACGGAATATTCCTTTGATGCTTTTCAGGAGAAAATGTGTTGAAATTAAAGAAGATATTCCAGTGATCCTCACAAACAAAAGGTGTCAGTACAGAATATCGAAGATTCCTAACTAAAGTCCAAGACAAAAGAAATCCTCTGACATGCGTCGCTTCTCAATGTCTCCACGCAACTTTGCAATGTCAGCAAGTCAACGAATGACAAAATTCCAAGTTGCATCTCACGCGCCTCTCTATTAGAATGGATTGCTTGAAGACAAATGAGTTTTTAACGCTTTGGGATAACGAATTGATCTCACTCTTCAACGTTCGAAATCTCTGTCTCTAAATGTCCTGGAATTTTTCTCCAATGGGAAATTTCAAAAGATTTGAAGAGAAGAGATATTGAAGAGCTGTCAGGATGAGAAGTTTGCAACGACTAATTCCAAGACCTTCAACTATAATTAGAAGATTGGAGCAGATGTTCAAACTTGGTGAATCATCTCGAATTTCTCTAAGAGCTGAAACTCTATTCAAATACTCAGAGCTTCAAGAAATTACAATTCAAGCAATCAACAAACATTAATTATCAACATATGTTCGTAATAGAGAGAATAGCACTTAAGATTTAACATTGTAAAATGATTCAAGGTTTCCATAAGTTGAATTCTTCTGTTTGTATTTCTTTGATAAATCTGAGTGTCAGTTTAGGAAGGGTACCTAAACTGAGTTTGAGAAATAGTTAGATATGAGGGTACTTTCTGTAATACTTTCTACCCACTGTAAAGGTTTCTCCACCTAAGGAAAGAACGAATCACTAGTGGATTAAAGCTCGGAAAGGAATCCAGGGACTGGGGGTAGGCTAGGGGCCAAACCAGGATAAAATCTCAGGTGTAAAAGTTCCAACCTTATTTGTTTGCCTTTATCACGTTCATCTCATTCATCATTCCATCTCTGTTATTTGTTTTGCTTGAAAAACTAATCCAAACTGAGTAAAGCACTTAGCAGCGATTGTAGATAAACCTTACTAGCAAAGCTGAGTAATTTTTTATTAGACTCAGCTCAGCACGTCTAACTCAGCACTCATCTAAAAACTTAACTTGGTAAAATATTTTTACAAAATCCAAAAAGAAACCAAGAACTGCATTCACCCCCCCCCTCTATTGTGTATTTAAGTCATTTAGGACCAACAAGTGGTATCATAGCAAGTGCTCTACTTTTAGACTAATCGTCTTTGAGTTAAAGATCCATAAATGGCTTACAACAGTTTCAGTTTCGGCTCAGGCCATACAGTACGTCTTAAAGACTGTAACTAGGCCACCGTTGTTCGACGGTAATCATTACACGTTTTGCAAAATCGCATGAAAAATTATATACAATCACAAAGCATGCAAGCATGGCTCGCTATTAAGATTGGCCCTCGAATTCCTACTATGATTAGGAATGTGCAACATTTACCAGTTGATCCAAAAGACTATGATGATGCTGACTTAAGGCTTCTCAAAGAGAATGCCGTAGCCATCAATTACTTACACTATATGCTAGATCTTACAGAATTCAACAAGGTCTCGAGCTGTGTGACAGCATAGGAAATCTGGAAGAAAATGAAGATTATCTACGAGGAGATTGACAAGGTCAAAGAGTCAAAGATCAATCTCATGCTGAGAGAGTATGAGATGTTCCAAATAAGCGCTAGCGAGGTTATTCAAGCCATGAATACTAGGTTCATTAACATTGTTAATGAACTAAAGAGGCTTGATAAGGATTTCACCGAAGAGGAGCTGGTGAAGAAGATTCTCCACACTCTTACCTTAGAGTGGGATGCCAAGAAGAGTGCGATCGAGGAGGCTCATGATTTCAAGACCTACAGCTACGATGAGCTGATAGGCACCTTGCTGACTTGGGAGATGAGCCTGAGGAAATATATTGATGACTCCAAAAGGGGTAGAGGCAAGGAAAGAGAGGGCAAAGCCATTGTCCTGAAAGTTTATTCCTCTAACGAATCCACAAGCTGCTATTCTGATGAGTAAATGAATGTTCTGACCAGGCATTTCAAATGCTTCATAAAGAAGGATGGGAAGTTCAACAAGAAGAAGTTTCTCGCTAAAATCAAGTCAACTCAGCACTAGCGAGGAGTTGACGAATGACCCAGGAAGGAACATAGCAAAGACATCAAGTGCTTTGACTATGGAGAAAAAGGTCATATCCAATCTAGCAGTCCAAAGACCAAGAAGGACAGATACATGAAGAGGTTCGCAAAGAAGAATGAGGCACTTGCTGCCACCTCGAGTGATTTAGAAGAATCTTCATCTTCTGATGAAGAAGCAACTAATTCCACCAACCTTTGCTTAATGGTGATCGAGAATGATAGAGGTGAACACTCAACATCTACTTCAAATAGAAGTCAAACCACTGTTGACTCTGAAGTTGAGCATAGCAAAGGGAAATCTCCTCAAGCTAAGGTATATTTTGAAATGCATTTGTCCATTAAAGAGTTCACCCAGGTACTCTTTGATGTTATGAAGCTGACTAATAATTCAGGGAAAAACATCAAAGAGCTAGTGAGGAGAAGTGAAGATCAGGAAGACACAATCGCTTCCTTATCTCTTGATATCCACTTTCTTTAAGAAAAAGCTGAGTATCAATGTCAAAAAAACAAGCTCACTAAGCAATTCGATGAGTTGATTACTGAGATAATAGCTTTGAAGATGGAATGTTCCTCCTCTAGCCAACAATCAAACTTCGAGTAATCAAACTCACAATTCTAAGAGGAAGAATTCTTATAAAAAGAATAAAGTAAGACAAACCAAAGCAAAAACTGTTTGTGGTTTTTGTGGAAAAGCTGGACATGCTTCAATTCCCTGTAGGCATAAAAATAGTTATTATGACAAGTATGGCTGAAGTAACTTAAGCACTACTAACAAGGAAGGACACAACTCAAGAGCATGGGTACCTAAGAAAACGTTATTGTTTTGCAGGTGAGCCTTAGATCCGCTGATGGCTCTAGAATGTGGTATTTGGATAGCGGATGCTCAAGGCATATGACAAGAGATGAAAGTCCGTTCATCTTATTGGAGCGTAAAAGAAATTGAAGTGTCAGCTACGAAGATAACCAAAAAGGGAAAATTGTGGTTTGTGGCACTGTTGGTGTCTCTTCTTCAATCGAAGAGGTTTCTTTGGAAAAATGACTCAAGTTCAACTTGCTTAGTGTAGCCCAGCTTTGTGATAAAGGCTGAAAGGTTACATTCGACTCAGCAGGTTTCTCAGTTATTGATTGTAAGACTCACTCAACTATTCTCTTTACTCCCAGAATCAATAATGTATATATGATTGATTTATCCCCTGGCTCCACTAATGTTTATCTTTTATCTAAGGTGGATAATTCGTGGCTTTGGAGTAAAAGGTTGGGTTATATAAATATGAACATTCTGTTTAAACTAGCTAAAAAGCAAATAGTTGTGGTTTTACCTAGTATCAGCTTTGAAAAGGATAAACTTTACTCAGCATGCCAGATCGCTAAGCAAAATAAGAAATCATTTAGGTCAATTAATCATGTAGTAACTAAGTGGCCTTTGGAACTCCTCCACCTTTTCAGCCCATTTCAGCCTATGAGCATGGGTGGTAAGAGATTTTTGTTGGTGGTTGTGGAAGACTTCACTGCTGAGTAGCAAAGATGAAACATATGAATCTTTTGTCAAGCTCAGTAATCGGATAATGAACGAAATAGGAACTAAAATTTGTAGAATCTGAAATAATCATGGACGTGAATTCAAG
>CATIWQ010122338.1:0-10221 GCA_949673415.1 Euphorbia schlechtendalii | reverse complement strand
TTTCTTTATTTCTCTTATCACGATTTCCAATTGCATCTCCCCCTCCTCTTGCCGGCGCTGCTCCTTTAGTCTCTATGCCAACATATGCTGCTCCTCCAGTCGCTGCTCCTCTTCATCTTGTTCTTCCTTTTCTTTCGGTTCTGTGTTTGGTTCCATCGAAATTGGCTTGATTTTATCCCCACAAAAAGAAGATGAACAGAGTAACTAGTTATTGGTTTTGAATAATCTAAGAGATTGATTTGTTTACTCATTTGAATGGATCTTAAACTGAGGATCATAGTTTCATTTCTTTCGATGTTGCTTGTGTTTTTATTCCAAGTTGCTGCAATTTTTTAGATTTCATGTTTAAGTGATACAAATCTTTTTTTGGTCCTTCTATTCGATTTCTAACATATTTCTAACGTTTATGCATTGTAACATGTGTTTTTCAAATATGTAAAGTGTTTTACTAGGTTCCTAATAGATTCTAACAATTTTGAGCTAAAATGCATAGTGTTTGACAAAAAATAATCTACTAGAATACTACTAGAAATCTCGTATAAGATATATAAATAAATCTTAGAAGTCTTAATTTATTAATTTAGTAGAATTCTACCATGAGTATCCAAAATGTTTTACTGGATTTCAATAAATTTTAACATATTTTTAAAAAATTGATAATAAATTTCTAATAATTTTCTAACACAACAGAAAATTTTATAATTAAGTTTCACAAAATTATACTTTTGTAAAGAACAATTATGTAACAACCTCTTCCTACCTTTACCAAAAAATGCCCAAATTATTGGTCTAAATGCATATATAAAGATTAGTAATTGGGCTACTGATTTGTTGAGGCCTTGGGCAAGGCCTTATTCAGAAAAGCCTGATTATGTTAGACAAGTGTGCCTATATAGTCCGTTTTATTCAAGTTTAGAGGACACCAGACTAATTTAGATAAATAAGGCAAAAAGTTGGCCGTTTTTAAGTCACTAGAAAATTTTGAAAGTTATATGACAATCGGCAAATTTAGATAACTTTTTTTTATAGAAATGATGTATGGCATAGACATGTTTATTAGGTAGTGGGGTTGAGCTCGGGCTTTGTCAAACTATTTTTTAAAAGTTTCAACTTGAAATCATTGAGTCCATGCTTTTTAGCATTTTGGATTGGACCTTGACTTACAAGGTCATCCCAAGATGGTCCAATGATAAAGTTTTTCTCAAATTTTTTTGGTGGGTTAAATAGAAATAAATGGACAAATTTCATACATATACGTCTAATCTTACACATATTTACATTCTTTACTTAAATTTTTTAATATAAGCAAAACATGTTACAGTTAAGTTTAAAATTCTAATAAGCTAAAATATAAAACAATTATTAATCATAATATATAAAAAAATAAAATTATTAATTATTGGGTCTAAATCTCAAGTCCGTTCCGTAAAACTTCAAGTTTTAGTGGGATCAAGTTTTGATCATGCTTAACCGAAAAAAAGAGTGCCCAAACCCGATTCATGTGTGCAGGTTCAAACTGGGTGAGCACTTTAGCTCATGAACAAGTCTAAATTGCGGAATTTAATTAGTAATTGGTCTAATATGGGAAGAAAATGTCCAAAGTGGATTTAATAATAAATATTTCTTTTAGATAAACCAAATTGAAGTTTAGTTAATCTATATGGAAAAGTTAGTGAATGGAGGTTTAGAAATTTAATTTCTCATAAATTTGATAATTTAACCATAATGATAATGGGAATGTTTGGTGGATAATTGCATACCATACCACTAGCAAATTGGGATTTCTATGAAATTTCCCTACCTTTCTCAGTCAAACATGTGTAGTGCTGGCTTGTCAAAAAGAGAAGGCCAACTTTGGATTGCTATACCTAATATTTAGAGTCACTCACAACGTTGGATGTGGGAAGCATACAATAAACAATTGCTTCACTATTGACTCCGATATATTTTTTAAATTAAATAAAACAATATAGCACATGTTTTAATCAAACCAACTATAAATACATATACATAATAGGCTCCATTCACCATTTTCAACTCAAAGCAATTTTCCACATACCTCAACATCTCCTATCAAAGCATTTAATTTATTCAAATACAAATTCCTTGTTTACATTCAAAAATGGCTCCAGCAATGGCAATTGATAATTCCTCCTTTGATCTCAATTATTTTGTGATTAACAAAGGAAATGGTGTAAAGGGTGTCTCTGATTTGAACCTAAAATGACTTCCCACCCAGTACATTCAGCCCAAAGAATCACTCATCAATGTCATCCCAAACCAATCAATACCCGTAATCGACATGTCCGACTGGGAGAATAATCCCGAAATCGCTCAATCTATTTGCAAAGCAGCTGAAAAATATGGGTTCTTTCAGCTCGTTAACCACGGAGTTCCTCTCGATGTTCTTGATAGTGTTCAGAGTGCAACTCATCATTTTTTCGGGCTACCAGCTGCCGAGAAGAACAAGTTCTCGAAGGATTATTCGTCGACTAACAATGTGAGATGTGGAACAAGTTTCAGTCCCGATTCTGAGAAGGCTCTCGAGTGGAAGGATTACTTGAGTCTTTTTTATGTCTCCCAAGATGAGGCTGCTTCGATTTGGCCTTCCGCATGCAGAGACGAGTGCCTCGAATATATGAAGAAATCCGAAATCCTTTGTATAAAGCTAATGAATACGTTAATGGCGAATTTGAATGCGACGGAAATCGATGAAACTAAAGAGTCACAACTTATGGGATCTAAAAGGATTAACCTTAATTACTATCCTAAATGTCCGAATCCGAATCTTACTATTGGGGTTGGCCGCCACTCGGATGTTTCGTCTCTTACATTTCTCCTGCAAGACCAAATCGGAGGACTTTATGTGCGAGTCAACGAAGGGAAAGGCGAAGAAGATGGATGGGTTCATGTTCCGCCTATCGAAGGGTCGCTTGTGATTAATGTCGGAGACGCGCTTCAGATATTGAGTAACGGGAGATACAAAAGTGTTGAGCATTGTGTGATTGCGAGTGGGAGTGAGAATAGAATTTCTATTCCTATTTTCGTTAATCCGAAGCCAACTGATGTCATTGGATCTTTGCCGGAAATCCTTGCTACAGGTGAGAAGCCTAAGTATAAGAATTTCGTTTATTCGGATTATGTGAGCATTTCTTCAGGAAAGCTCATGACAGGAAGAAGACGGTTGCTTTTGCAGAAATATAAGTATATAGTAGTGTATAAGTACATATACATTGATGCCACATTGTTATTCTTTGGTTGAACTGAAGTAATAAATAATATTTTTATTCATATTCCTTTGTCAACCGTAACCAAGGGATGCTACACCTACTATTACAATAAGCTATTGTGTAATGTACAACTTGAAAGCTGAAGGACCGCTTGTATCTATTAGCTTTATTTTATAGAATTATATATACTATCAATTAGGTGTACTTGAATCGATAAATATTTCAAAATAAAAGTCAGAGATTTTAGATTTGATATCCAACTTTTTCAAAAAAATTTACAATTATATAAAAAAGTGAATTATACATACTATATTTCATTAAAACAAGATGAATAGTTGAGATTGAATGAAATTTACAAATGTGTCACCTCCGTGATTTAAAAAATTCTTATCCTAAACAGAGAGGCTAATGGCAGCTTAAAACACCTTTTCGGTCCATGTTCAATCCTTGTTAATGCTCATTTGGACCCAATTTTATTTTTTATTGAACTTTTTGACCCCTTCCTTCAAAATTCACATTACAAGGATGGATGGTTTTGTATCACGCAAGCATTGGAGGAACTAAAATGCAAAAGGGAAGACTATATGATTATGTGCATGAGAATATTATGGGTCCACACACTAATACAACCTTCAATTTTATTTTTAGTGCTAAGTGGTGGTGCAAGAAAACGCCTTCTTTTGTTGAAAATGGACTAGATGGCCGTGACATTCAAAAGATGACGGTTAAAAAGCCCAAGACATTGGGACATGGGCTGAATGGACAAAGCAGTGCATAACCCAAAAAGGTCTTATTAATAGCCGGCTAATAACCCCAAAATAACTTATTAGAAACTACGGCTATAAACGAGCCGAGCCGAACCGAGTTTTGACATGTTTTTGTTCGTTTATTTAATTTTTAAATGAACATGGACTGAGACGAACTTGAATTCGAGTTCAAAATTCGGTTTGTGTTCGTTTGTTCGCGAGCTGTTCACGAATAACTCGTTTATTTTGTTCGCAAACGGTTCGTTAATTTTTTTCGAACGACTCATTTATTTTGATCATGAACAACATTTCCAATTCAATTATTAATTTAAAGTGGGACATAAACTTATTTTTGTGTTATTAATTTACTTTTATGAAGGAATACTTTATTTTAAGTTTTATAAAATTTTATTTTTGATATGTAACAATAATGATTAAGCTAATTCATGAACATTTATCGAGCCAGTTCATGAACTTGTTCGTGAATCTCTAATCGAGTTTGTTTACGAGTTAACGAGTCGAACTTTGGCTTGTTCATGTTCAGTTCGTTTATAATTCGAGCCATAAAATCGTGTTCACAAACTATTCATTTATAAATCGAGTCGAGTCGAGTTTTTATCAAGCCGAATGTCAAGTGTTCTCGAACGGCTTGACTCATTTACGCCTTTCTTGTTCATAGTTGAACTTTTTATTTGGTTTAGTAAATAGTTTGCAAAGTACTCATTTTATAAAATTTAATTAGCAGTTTTTTTCTTATTTCTCCAACCTTCAACCCATAGATTCATTTGATTTTTAATTAACAACAAATTTCAGTGACTCTTGGAATCTTTGTGCAAATTCTTCCATTTGTATTGGTTAAGGTTTTGCACTAATTTTTTTACCATTTTTAACTCCATTGGTACATAATGCAGAATTTATATGAAAACTATTTTTTTCATGTAAAAGCACTAGACGTTGTGCACAAATTTAATTTTCAGGTTCTCTAATAATTTTTTTTTACTGGTGAGGATTCTATTATAATTAATGCAAGTGATTGGTGGCATAGTTGGTGGTCCACCAATATAAACGTACAACATATATATACATTCATTTAACCATATCACATAATCTCAGTGGTTTCATAGTTGGTCCACTATGACCAGATAAATGTCCAGCTATTTTCCCTACCAATTAAATAATAAACAATACTCGAGATAATTGTTTGTCCAATATGTACTATATGCTAGGAAAAACCAGGTATACCTTGAAAATTTAAAAATATAATAACGGGAACAAATAGCCATTTGTCCATTAAGAGAGATAGAGGATCAATAAGCATTGCTTGGATTAAAAAAAAAAACAAGTTTATTCTAAGATATCTACACTAAAGTTACCTGAGCAATGATAAATTCAGAAATTTTTTATCACGATGTCCATACATATACATGGATTGTTTAAAAGGATATGTTAAATAATAAATTCATGAAAAAAAATTTATAAATAAGAACGGTGGATATTGTTTATTGCACCTTAAAATTGTAAAAGAAATAGTAGTGTTGGAATTTATAAATTTATACACATGAATGTAATTTTTCCTAAAATAAATGTATAATTCAAATACGAATATGGGTCCAATCAAAATTTTGAAAGGTGTCTAAATACAATTTTAAGTAATTTTATACTAGTTTTTTTAAAAAAGGTGGGGTTCACAAGTCATTTAGTAGCTTCGCCAATGGCTCCAAGTGTCATCAAAGTCTTGCAAAACAATGGGTAGTCAATAAAACTTGACCAAGGTTTCGTTGAAGTCCCTCTAATGTTTAACTAAGCCAATAAAAGGTTGATGACGATTGATGAGAATCATAAATGTTATATAGTTGTGTACCTCAAATATGAGAGTGACAAAATTTATAAGATTTATGGAAGTAATGATGACTAGTAGGTCCATTTGTTCAAAATCTCACTCTTGTGTATGGAAAAAGGCTTCATCACCATTAATGCACTATACCAATAGCTAATATGACGAAAATCACTTGTAACCAAAAATGCCAAGGTGATGACTCTATTGGTAACACATGTTGAAATTGTATAAAAAAATTCATAACAAAATTACATCAAATACATTGAAAAATAATGCAGTATAAGTAAAACGTCGTCCTCGTTGGCCAGTATCAGATTTAGGCATACGCAGCAAGAGCTAGATTGAGCACATGGCCACATTTTGACATTTTCTAAGGCCTGAAGCATTAATCTCTTCTCTCTCCTAATATATTGAATCATTATTTTGAAAGAAATCTTTATAATATCTCTAAATTGTATCAAATGTCCAAAATTTTCACCAATTATAAAACAACCCCCAATTTCAACATGTTATCTATCATGTATCTTCGTATAGTTTGAGAATGTTATGAGTTCGAGCAAACATAGAACATGAGGTGAGATTTTTCCTAATAATTAAAATAAGTAGTTTTAGAAGTTGAGTATATACTATAAAATATAATTATTCAAATATGATATATAAGTTTAAATATATATAAGTAGTTATATACAAGAACATCTAGACTTATCGGGTGTAGTTTGTTGGAAATGTTGGTGTGCCCTAATTCTTAGGCATTGGTTCTTACATTATGTATATACTAATGGTGTCACATTATAAAGACAATAATCTACTGCATATATATATCTTGTGCTATAATGTGAGTAGAGTATACACTGATTGATAATCATAAATGTCTCAAGTCTATTTTAATCATGGGAATGAATAAAATGAAAGGCTTGTATGTTGGATGATCTATAGCAATGTAGTTGCTATGTCACTTGTAAAGTAGATCATGAACATAGACACATGTTGAGAACATGGGGCTGGACCGATCCACACAGCAAGGTCATATGGTTATATGTCATAGACAGTTTGCCAAGTAAGTCTCAATAGTCCTCAGACTTGATTTCAATTTATTAATTAATGTGGAAGTGGGTAAGCTGTAGCATATTACTAACGGGTCCTTAAATATTGGATTGCAAGTTCGGGGTATGCTCGGTATGTTTCATAACCATGTTAATAGTAGTGTTAAAGTGATAGGATTGCCATCGGTTTGATAAACCGAAATGAATCACCGGTCACTTGATGAATAAAAGGGATAAGGACGTCCAATAAGTCGTTGACTTATTTTATCATTTTATTCCAGATCAAGAAATACGATGAACTGTATAAGAGGGTGACAAGCACTATGTCTCTTGTTCATCATATTGATGTCAGCTGGCAAAGGACTTTGTGAGATAACTATTGGGTTCAGTATCTTTAATAGACGGCTGTATTCTGTCCCAATTGGGGGCTGTAATGGTTTGCTAGAATCCGCTTACAGTCTATGGGTGAATCTCATTGCCAACATATGGACAGACCCAAAGGATCGTGCTCTTAGAACTACTGATCAGAGATTCCTTATACATGCAATGTTACAAGACTTGATGAAGAATTTATTGTTAATTAATTGACATGTCAAGTCAATGTAATTGAATAATCTATATAACTCCAAGAAATTAATTTAGTTAATGGTATAATATAATTAATTTTTATATTATTCATTAAATTAAATTAAGTTAATTAAATTGTATGATAATTTAATTGAATAAATATGATCATAAAGTATTGCATACTAAAATAATTAATTAACAAAGTTTAGTTAATTAAATAAATTTGTAGTGTGATAATTTATTTGATTAAATTGCGATCTTTATTTTGTCCATGGGTTAATTTGTAAATTATGAAATTTGATAATTAACTTTGTTTAAGGAATTAAACTATGAGTTTTAATTATTAAATTTGTTGGGTCATGTTCATGATTTAATTAAACCTAAACCGAATTTAATTAGGGTAAAAATAGAAAAATAATAATAATAAAGAAAAAGAAAAACCTAATTCTAATTCAACTTTGTAGGAATAAAAATGTGGATATGAGGCCGCCATAATGGGGTGAATCACGTTTTTTTCTAGCCATGGTTAATTAGGATTTTGTTTTTTTTTTTTGGAGTTTTCTCTCTTGTTCTTCGTCCATTCGGCTAGCATCGGTCCCGATTCAATAGGAGTTCGTGCACGTGATATTAGAGAGCTTCCACTTGAGAGCTTTTAATGGCATCCGTCTTTCAAAGAGACTACCAAGTAAGTTTTATTTGTAATATAAATCCTTTTAAACCCTATAAATGGTTCTTGAAAAGATCATATTTGAATTCGAGAAAATTTTAACCGGTAATTCCGCCATCGCGGTTATGTTTTCGATGATAATTCCTTACAATTGGTATCCGAGCCTAGTTCTATCAAGAGGATTATTTAGGGTTTTTTTCTTGATTTCTTGAGGTTTTCCATCTCGATGGAAAAAGTTTTGAGATCATTCTTGAGGTTTTTTTATTTTTCCTCAGGTTGATTATTGACAAAATTAATTTAATAAATTGATTGTTGTAATTAATCGGTTTTGAATTTAGTCAAAAGATCAAGTTTCTTGATTTGCGAAAGTTTTCGATTTGGTAGAAACGGTTTCAAAATCGTTAATTTGAGTTTTTGATATTTTTCTCAAATTAGTTGACTTGATCTTGGTGGCTATGTTCTTAAATTGTTATTTATATTTATTAGGGTTTTAATTATTTTATGATTATTTGTTAATAATATAAATAATTAATTTTAATAATATAAATAAAAAAAATTAATTAAGCCAACAGTGGCGTGAATTCATATTATTCACGCCACTCTAGGCGTGATGTAGCGGTGTAGGCATGGATGCCAACACCACCACTGTGGACTTTGGACAGCAAGACTGTCCACAGTTTGGACAGCTTGCTGTCCACTAGCAGGGGGTTTGTTTTTACAGGCCCGCGGGTCCAAAGGAGTTCGAAATAATTTTTACCATTAGTTCATTTGGTTAAAACGATTGAACCGGATCGTGTTTAAAATTATCGGGTATTTTAAATTTATCCGGAGTTAAAAATTTTAAACGAATTGTTTAATAAAATCAACGTGTAATTTATTTAATATGGAATTAAATTCTAATGGTTCAAAATTATCCAAAGCCCGTTTTGAGAATTTGAAGCGGCTGACTCGAATTATATCAAAATATCATTCATGTTATTTTTTTTAATTCAGTGTCATAAATTCTAATATTTTTAAAATTGTAAATTTTAATTAATTAGAATAAAAGTTAAAGTTTTAACTTATGGCATTAATATTTAATTAAATTAAATATTCTAAGTGTGAAATTAGCCCAAATAGACCGTGGTACCGGTTATTATTGGGATGCTAAATTTTATAATAGTGACATCCTATTTCGAGTGGGAGAAAAATTGTATATTTTGCAAAATGGTTATTGACCATTAGGTCTTCACGAGCTTTAAGTCACAATTGTCAAAATTAAGCGATTTCACCAAGTATCTCAGCTAAATATAATAGATGTAATTATAATTGTCATGATCAATGCATCATATTGGTATATATAAGTATGACGGTTATCATGTTAAAAATTCATATTTGAGAATTTTATGGGTCTAAAAGTGATTTGGTTTAAATATTCAATATTTGCTAACACCCACAAAAATTCTAAATTATGATTTTGTACATTGAACCTCATTTTATATATAGAATATGGATACATAATATCTAAAATAATTACATGCACCCGATTCATTGAACAAGTTGATAATACTTAAATAATCCAATAAAATATTGAGTCGCTTAAAAATGTTTCCCGGATTCGCACCTGTGCCACCCATTGAAGCACATTGTATCTTATGCTCAACAGGGTGCATTATGTTATCGGTGGGCTGCGTAGGGTTAAGTTACTTTGGTATGGCTAACATGTGAAATGGCGGTTTGACTCAACGAGTTGTTGATCTAATTCAGTTAGGCCCAGAACACATATGGGTAAAGTACCAATACGCCCATCAACCAAGATTCCTTTTGAGAAAAGGATTGGATAATTTATCCTACCAGACATTCAATAATGGTTTTTGTTCGAGCTCAGCTCGGCTCATTATTGGAGGGTTGTGGATCTTGGAATAAAGCCAATAAAATCATCAACATAAATTAATTTGGATTAGTTAATTTATTTAATGGCTTTAAAGACCTTTAATTTTAACCTTGTACTGATTATTCTGTTTAGAATAACAAATAAATTTCTGCAATAAAACAACCAATCATTCAAACTATAGTACATCCTTAAAAGGACTGGCTATCTATGCAACACTTCTTTGATTGGGCTCAAGAATTAGTGGATAGTTTTGAGACA
>CATIWQ010122308.1:0-13982 GCA_949673415.1 Euphorbia schlechtendalii | reverse complement strand
TCTTGAATCTGATTCCTCTTTTTTCCTTCATACTTTTCTTTTATTTCTTGTTCCTTCTTGCTCCATTGTTCATCAGATTTCTTCCATTGCTCATTCATCCTTTTCAATTGCGCCTCATCTCGAGCCAAAATCTCATCCAATTGTGAGCTTAAGACATCCAAATGTTGCATAACAGTTTTCATCATTTGCTGTTGTAAAACATCCTTTTTTTTTTGTTTTTTGAGTGAAAATAAGCCAAGAATCGAATAGCTCTGATACCAATTGTCAGGTTCAAGACCTGAACTAGAATATTAGAAGAGAAAGAGATAAATTAGAGAGAAAAAAGAAGCAGAAATGAGAGATTAGAGAAGAAGAAGTAGAGAGAGTATAGATCAGAAGAGAGAATAAAGATGAATGAGAGAAAGTAATTTGATTATTATTCATTGATTAACCTGATTCAGTACGTTAATAGGTATTTATACTAAAATCTCTAACAACTTCCCTAATAACCTGCCACATCAGCTTCTACTAACTATACCTAACATTAAATTCTACCTCTTACTCTATCTACATTTATAAAATTATAATCCAGAATAAATACGGAAGAAAACTTATTTTGATTTTATTTATGATCACACAACCTCAACAGCAGTACAATGCACATTAGGCAAAATTTCAAGCAAATCCACGGTCAACATTGAAGCCTTCGGCTTTGAAACCTTGCCGGGATTATATCCCGCCGAGAAAGACGGCATAGATGCGGTTCTTTTACATGCCCCTAGCCATTTAGCTTGCATGTATCTTTGCTTTCGCCATGGCCCTAAATGGATTTTCTTTTCCTTCATGCATTTCTTAGCTGCCAAACATAAGATTTTTATTATCGTTTGTAGTCTCTCAACTTTTCCGACAAATATTTCCGGTAACCGGTGGACTAATCGGTTGTATTCTTCATTTGCTTTAGCTATCTCAAATTCTGACCTGAAATTTAACTCGATTATTACCCTCACTTCTCCTTTTTTGTAATTTGAGTCGTCTATCACATCCACAAATGAATGTTCTCCTGTAAAATTAAGGAATAAATTAGTTAGAAAGTTATATAAATTTAAAATTGCAACAAAAATAAAAAAATTCCAGCAAAAGATAAAAGATTGAATTTACCTGATGGGATATCTGAAGAATTCTTCCATTTAGACTTACAAATGGCACTATTATATCCGGCGTTCCTGAGGCGGCCGGAGACTTCAGCCATCAAACAGTTGCGGCAGCCACCCGCCATTGGTCTTCCACAACCGCAAATTGTTCCGGCCATTTGAATTTCTTTAATTGTTTCCTTAACAATATTTCTAACCCCTGATTCCAGCGAGGTAGTTCTGCATAACGTTGCCTGAAATAAATCCAAGATAAATTAAATTAAAGTATAAACACACAAATTAAAAAGAGGACATAGAGAAATTAATTAGGAGATTAGTTACTTGTAGAAGCTGATTTTGATTTTCCCAGAAGCTATTATCTTCTCCAACACGGTTGCCATTCCCTTTCTCTTCATCATCATCTAATTCTAATTCATTTTCTTGATTAAAACTCGCCTGAAACGTCGAGTCACCGTTGCCGGCATTATCGGGATACCCGAAAACCACGTCGGAGAAACTCGCCGCTGCTAGCTGGTCGTGAAATTCAAGATCACTGCCATCGCCTAAAAAGTTCCGGTGGTTAAATGGGAGTCTAAATCTTGCACTTGGCATGGCTTTTTTAATTTGATTTACTACAAAAAAATAAAGGGAAAGGTTTTTAATTTGACATTAATGATTTTAGAAAACCTCGTTTATATACCGAGATTATGGCTAAAGTGGGACCTGAGTGTCAACGTGGACCAACGAGCCGCCGCGCGCAAGTGGGTTCCACGGAAACTGACGTGGCATTTTATTATTCGATGATCCCAATCCAACAGCTAGGATCCACGTCAGTCAGCTACAATGATTTCGATCTGAAGAGAGAATGAGAGGGATAGAGCCATTCTGGATATACTCGAATATTCATTTTAGTTTTTCTATTTTTAAAACAAATTGTGCTTAAAATTTATATTCAGATAAATAAATAACGAGGTATTGTTTAAACTGCATAACTGATTAGAAGATCCTTAAAACTCTTATGAATTTTGAAACTGGATCCTATTTATATTTTATGACCCAAGAGAAATGAAATTTAGTTTTACTAAACTTCTCATTTTTCTCGTGGTGATTTACAGCTATGCAATGAGCATATTACTCCGATTTTAAAAAAATGTACCATACACATGAATTTGTATTAAAATAAAATCGCAATTTTAGAATAATAAAAAAGTGTCACTTCATTCATATTAATGCTTATTGAAGTTAAGTCCGGTCCTTACAAATTGAAGGTTCTAGGTAAAATAATAATAAAATGGGTTCTCGATAAAAAATTATAATAAAAATTAACTATTTTATAAAAATTAGGATTCAATCATATAACCTCTTATATATATAACAAGTTGCTTACCAATTCATCTATCAATAATTATCGTTTACATCTATCCTTTTAACATTTACTACTAAAATTATTATAAAAAATTATTTTTGGGGCTCCTCCAACATGAGCCATGGGAGCAATGTTATCAATACCGTACCGGATACAATACCGGTGAAGCTAATGGTAAGTAATATGACTGGTATTATCGGTATTATAAGTGGTAATACCGGATTAATGAATTTTTGTAAAATAATGTAGTATTTAAATAATAAATATCCTTAACAAACTTTCAAATTTTAATTCTAAAAAATCTTTATCAATTCTAGAACCTGTGGGTAGTGGATGCAAGTCCAAAATAATAATAAAAAAAAAATACTCAACCTCTGTTTTAGTTGGATTCCATCTCTGTTTCTCTTCCTCTCTTTTTCCATCTCTTCCAAAATAATCATCTCTTCTTCCATCTATTCTTATTATATGATTATTTAATCTTCCCTTACTAAAGAAAAATAAGGAAACCTAGGATTTCGTTAAAACAAACTCAGTCAAAGAGAAGGAAAAAGAGAAGAAAAGGAAATAAACTTACCGATGATAGATGTAGCTAGTTGAATACTGAACTTACGTGAAGAGATGCAAATAAGGAAACTTAGGATTTTACTTTTTTGTTTTGATTTTGAAAGGAAACGTAGCGATAAAAGGAAAAAATTTGAACGAGAAGCTTTTAAACTAAAATTTGAAATGATTTTTTATAAATACTCGGTTTTAACCGGTTTAGTGGTATACTGGTATTTTAACGTAGAATGCGGTTTTCTTCAAAATCGGTAAAGTACTTCAAACCGACCATATGCCTGGCCATTACCCGATTTTAACGGTTGAACCGGCCAGTACAGTACAGTATCAATAACACTGCATGGGAGGTCTCAATCGTTGCCCAACCCCTAGGCCGTCCTTGATTGAAGAGTTTGCCTCAAGGAGTAGATGCTTGATTTTTTCATTAAATCCTATTATTTAATGTAATAAAATGACTCTTGAAATATAATCTACAATTCTAGGATTGCACTTATCTTAAATAACTATTTGTTTTATAAATTTTCAAAAGTTCAAATAATCTTTGAACTTGTAAAAAAGTTTTGAATAATCTCGTGAACTTGTAAAAAGTAAATCCATTTACCTCATAAATGTTATGTATCAGATGTTTATTGGTTTAAATTTTCAACAATGTCATTTTTTTCTCTACAATCACAAGCTAACATGTGACATTGATGGGCAAATGAATTCACTTTTTACAAGTTCAGGGGTCATTTGGAATTTTTCAAATATGTCATTTTTTTTCTTTTATATTTGAAGTTGACACGTGGTTTTGAGTAGGCAAACAAGTTACTTTTTACAAGTTCAGTGGTCACTTGAAACTTTTGAAAGTTCATGGGACAAATTGATGTTTAGAAACAAGTTAAAGGGATCATGATGTATTAAGAAAAAAATTATTTAGATAGATATTATTCAAAATCAACAGATTGAGTCATTTATATAATTTTCTGCAAAAACAAAAATATTTTATAACAAAGTTTTTGATCATTTTATTAAAAATAAAATTTTCATTATTTTATCCCTTGTCATAATCAAATCTATAATTTAATGATTGATTTAATGATAATAAAAGAATATTTACATTTTTAAAAGCAAAGTAACCGTAATCTATACTTATTTTATAATACAACAAGTGAGTAAATAATCGGAAAAGGTAAACTCTGTGAAAAAAACTAAATGTTCAAGGAATTATGATGCATTTTGGCAATCAATGAGAATTAAGAAATTAGAGGTAGTGATGTTTCATGTCTCTAATCTAGTTCTACTATAGTGGTTGTGGGACGACAATCAACCTACCCTACTTGATGTGATTTATAGTTTGATCAAATAACACGTACCGTTGATCGGTAAGTTTATCTGATAAAAGTGAGACCTACATGTTTGCCACCAACCACGAATTATTTTTTGTAATCATATGGTTAACTAGTAAGGGCCTTGTCAGCTTTTCTTTTTTCTTTTCTTTAATTTGGAATAAAACAAAATTTGAAAAATCATGTTAAGGAAACGCGGCGCCTTGGCAGTGGTTTTGCATCTGTTTTGGCAGAATGAATTCTCTAGATACAGCAGAGACAAAATTAAGGGTGTTTTGGTCATTATGGATAATTAATAATTCTGAATTAATCTAACGATACGAGATTATGATTAAAATGATTTTTTTTGCTCATAATCATGTGTTCGTAATAAGTATTAGTATTATATCTATCATTCCAATAATGTAGGGCAATTGCTATAGGTATAAAATGATACTTGTTTTTATTTTTTAATAACATGTTACATTTTAAAATCCCAAATTGGAATGGCAAAAAAGAAAAATGGTGGGATGGATGGAGCAATCACGTCTCCTGTTTGTCAAATGCAATTCAGATGTCACAATCTTTAGGGAACGGGAATCGATTTCTTTTGGCCTTATTATACGTATTTCGGGGGGCAACTTTGTTTGTGTTAAATCGAGTTGGATAACACCTCATGTGTCCATTCTTGAAGCCGAAGCCATTTTCATTCGTGAGTCCCTTTCTTTTTTAAAGAATTTTTGTCATCGAGATGAATGATATGATCTTATTTAATTATTTGATCAACTATAAACCTGGATTATCTTATTTTGTTTCTATTGTGTTAGATTGTGAAAATGGGAAAGAAATTCTCTGTCCCCAAATGGTGTCCCCATCCCTGTTCCCCCAATAAAAAATGCCACGTGTCAATTTTTATTATATTTTAATTAAAAAAGAAGGAGAGAGAAATTAATAATTATTAAAATATAATAAAAGTTGACACGTGGTAATTTTTGATTGGAAGGACATGCATGGGGACACTATTTGGGAACAGAGGATTTTTTTCCTTGAAAATGTAGCTATAAGTTTTTTTTAAATCATTTTTTGTTTGATTTCTAGAGATGCTAATTGTTTAACTCATAACATTGCTAGAACTCTTTATTTAGATAAGGTAATGGATGAGTGGTTATGTACGCCACCTCGTTGTGTTGCCTAGTTGTTTCATTTTGTTTAATTTACAATCCTTTTTTTTAAAAAAATCAATAAATATTATCACGTTAAACATTATTTTGTAAATTCCAAATATTTTTTACGATTTACAATTTGTGACCGAGACCTCTATAATCGGAAGATCATATGTCCAGTGATATTGAAATTATTGAATCAGCAAAATCATTGTGTTTAAAGGTGTTTATGTTAAAAATAATTTGTTTACGATTTATATGTGAATTATTAAAAACACTTGAGAATTACGCAATTAATGTATATTAATATATGTCCAAAAATAATGAATCAAGATACTGTAGATCAAACAGTGTAATTATCAATTAAGTTGTGAGCTATATGTGGATATTAATATATCAATGAAAGATTATTAAATGATAAATTTCAGCCGAGCTATTGCTTTGAGCTTTTTGACTTACCTAGTACTCCAGCCGAGCTATTGTAAAATTATTATGTTTTAAAGTGTTTATGTAAAAAATTCATTTTCGATCTATATATTTAACTGTGAAAAACATTTAACAACTACGTAAAGTAAGTAATGTATATAAAAAAATATGTCCTAAAATAATGAATTCAAGATATGAAGTTCAAACAATGTAATTATCAATTAATTAAGATGTGAACTAGAAGTGGATATTAAAATAGTAATGAGAGATTATTAAGTGAAAAACACCTTTTGATTTATAACTTAAGTTTTTATGCTATGCAGGCGTCGTCTAGTAACGTGGCTAACGCCTTTTAAAATACAATATACTAAATAGTACAACCTTTATGTATTGTTTATTTATTTTCAATACGCTAATTATAATACATAAATTTTCTAATCTTATCAACTTGTGTATAATTAATTAGTCCCACATAATAATGCCAAAAATGTTGAAGGTGATGGATGTAGGGTTTTATGCCATGGATTATATATAAAATATTATTTATAAATAGAAAATTATAATGTTGATGCTTTCAAGAGATTTTAAGCATCTTACCCACTTCATTGTATAATTTCTTATCCCCTATTAATTAGGCAAATGAAAAATCTTGTTTGAACATCTCAACTTTCAGTATTATGCAATTGGGTTTTTTAACGGAGCATACAGTTGTTTTAAGAGGTCGTTAATCCTTGTCACGCGAATGGAGCATCCAAGAATTAGATGGAGACCGACTTCGATAAAGATTAATTGAATTTATAATTTTTTATTTTCTTATAATTCAATTTGAATTATATTTTACTATATATTATAAATAATATATTTATTTTTATGAAGCGAAAAAATTCTTAGCTAAATTTTGTTACAAGAAAATTAAAAAAATACAGTAAAAGTTTATGTTATCCAAAGTGTCACGATTATTTTTTTTTTGCAGTTCAAACTTTAAACAGCATTGTGTCTGACAATTTTGCCTTGCAAAAAAAGGCTTGTAGGCATTATCATAAGCGGAGAAATAGAGATGTAGCAATTATTTCTTTATAAAATTATATTTCAACATACATATTAACACATATTATTTGATGTCATTTTTTAGAGAAATAATTGCAACGTAGTATAGATTATAACTGAATCCAGCAAAAATTATTCAATGGAAATTTCTATTAAAAAAAGATGCACAAGTACTCGTGGGATTAAATTTAAATACCTAAATTTCCGGATAATAATTTACTCACATAAAAAAGAAAAAAAAATAAACAAAAAATAAAAACAGAAACAAGAGTATGAACAATGTTGATTAGGAAGCAGGTGAAGTAGTTTCCATGATAATCACTCTATATATATGTGGACAATTAAGTTCAATGTTTGTGGTCAAACCAAATTACAAATTGTCTATCAAATTAAGAAAAATGATAATCGGGCTTAATGTTATGCACGTTTCTGATGAGAACTTGTAATTGTCGTAACTCTTAACTCTCAAGTCTCAACTTGCTTTTTAATCCTTGTCCTGTTCTTACTAACCCAGTTTTTAACTTACATGCTTCAATCAATAAGATACTGAACAAAATAGATATTATTTAATTTATTAATTGCACATTTCATGTATAATGCATGTGTTTATTATATAATTTACATTTTCTCCCATTAAATGATCACATTTTGACCCGTTGGATAAGTTTAATTATATTGTACTACATACATATTCCAGAATCAAGAGTCATCGATTTCTACGTTGGACAAATGTCTTTTGATTTTTATGTTCAATTATATATGATTTTTAACTGAATTGTCAAATTTGATATAATTGGCAATTGCCATCTTGCTGAATATAATAGAATGAATATTTTTTTACATATTTTTACTTAAAATATAAAACCAAACATTCTACCCATATTATTTAGTGCGATTTCTGTAATTTTCACATGTTTTAAGCAATTAAAAATTATTGCATAGAAAATAAATTTATCAAGCTTTGGTGACCACCAAATTTCAAAAGAAGAGTGAGTTATAGATTCAACCTACACGATACAATCAACAAATATTGATAAAATTGTCATTATATGTTTGAATAAGTAATAACTTAATTGTCGTTGTATGTTTGAAAAAGTTATGACTTAGATAAACCCCTTACAAAATTCTTATATTCTTTTATTTGTAAATAAAATAAAATGTTACTTCCTCTGTCGGTTAAATATTGTCGTTTAGAGAGATTTTGATTTCTCTTTTCTTATTATCATTTTGTATTTTCAATGTGTTTTTTCTCTAAGTTTTCCATTCCTACATGATATCAAGATAAGCCTAACGACACCTAAGCCTACTCCTAGCTAGGCCGCCCTAAGCCTATGCCTAAATTTAGGTCCACTTGCTACCATCATCGTGACTTTTTATCTATAAAAGAGAAACCAATCTCCTCCATAAGGTAACTTGGAACTCAACCCCACACAACAAAACTGTCATTCTCCTCCATCTTAAGAACTGACTTAAGCATCGGAGGGGTTTTGCCGGAACCCCGGCTAAGCCTTGTTTTATAGGTACTCGACGGGAATCTCAACAGAGCACGAAAACCTCGAAGAACTCGAAGACCCCATAAAGAACGAAGTTGATTCGAGATGCCATTTGGGTATCACTACCCCTATTAATTTATTCAACTTTCAAGATCACCATATTTTTATATTCAATGACAATATGAGAAGATTATAGGAATCAATATTTAAATATATTAATGAAATCTTAAAAATAGAGTATGATATTTATGAAATAGTAAATTAGTAAATCAGTTCATTAATTGCCAATCTCATGTCAAATCCAAATAAAACTGGACGTTTTAGAAAAAACAATACCGATATACTTGACACTATATTGATGACAACTGGACGTTTTAGAAAAAACAATACCGATATACTTGACACTATATTGTTGACACTGAAAGAGTTTAGCTGAAATTATATTCAAGTAGAATTCCAGGTTTTTATTTTATAAAAGAACAAATTTACATAAAAAGAAACTTAAATGTCAATTGTCTTTTTGACTATTTCTTTACAATTTAGAGTTTTCCAAATATAATTTCAGATAAATAGTATCAATCAAAATAGATTACTGTTAAATAAATTTCTCCATTTAATTAATTGTTATTTTTCAATTCTATTCATAATTCATGGTCGAGGCTTGAAACTTTATTAAAAAACTAAAACTTAATATATTGATAGTATACGATTATAAGTTAAAGTTGAAAGGTACAATTGAATAAAAATGTTAAGTTGATTATTAAGCATTATCAATACATCATTGTATAGCAGAGCATAAATGCCTAAAAAATACATGAAAGAATTGAAACCAAGACAAGCTACATGAATCTTATGCCAAATTCACTGAGAAATAAATCAAATTGTAATCGTATTACTAGTTGACTCTTTATTTCTTTATTTGATTCAATTATCAAATTCTTTACGACTGATTGAACTTTTAGGAGATCCGATTTATATATATCAAAGAGAAAAGCTTTTCTAAAAATGATTTTTTTAATAATACAAAGCATTTTTTTATTTTTTTATCAATTTTGTTGATTGTGGGGTTCGAATTCATAACCATGTTGAGGGATAACTTGGATAAATATAAAATTATGACGAACACTTTCAGATTGAAACTTATTTGACGGTTCTATAAAATATTTTAATAGGAAAAATCAGAGAATCAAGAATTTAGAATGAAAATTTCTTGTGAAAAATCATGAATCGTGTATTCATCTTGCCAATGCCAGGATTTTATAACCATCCAAAATAAATGCTTTTGCAGTTATTTTCGTTCAATAGCAGTTAATCACTGCAGAACCGTCAACACGGGTTGTGTCACCCAAATATGAATTTTCTGAGGTTTAAATTATACACATAATTTTCAAAAATTCATCTAAAAACGAAATTTACAATAATACTTTTATTCGAAAATAAAAAAATTTTGACCTCAACTTGGGGCGCTACCCCGGACATACATGCCAGGGGTTGCCGCCCCTGGGACCTCGCTACCCGGGGTGCTGTCCCCAGACCCCTAAAATCCAAATATCATGATAGAACCTAAACAAATGTGCACTCCGCATTCCCTCGACTTGTTTGATGAAATTTAAAGTTTTTCAAATTTAATTTTGGATAAATTTCAAAAAAGTACATAGTGGTTTGAATTATTTTCAAAAGGGTGTTTGTGTTATTTTGGGTCTCAAAATGGAGTTTGAGGAATATTTTCATTAGCAAAACATGGTTTTTCGTTAACAGCGTTACTTTTAATGACGTGGCATAAGATAAGTTTGAGAAAACTCATTTTCATCAGAGTAATTTTGGAAAGGATAAATTTGTTCATCTTCTTTCCTAAACTAAACCCTAAAATCAATTTCCAATCACTTACTAATTTTCCTCTCTGCAGCTCTCTCTTTGTTAATCTCCGATCACTTCCAATCAAGTCAATTTACATTTCTACTTAGAAGCTTCAAACCCTAACCTAACAATGGCCTCTAGTTCAAACGATTTCAAGCTCAAACCCACTCGAATTCCTCAATTCAAGCCCGGCTCTCTCGTCGAGGTCTGCTCCTACGACGACGGTTTCCGCTGTTCTTGGTACCTCGACAAAGTCATCCGCCAGACTTCCTCGAGAATCCTGAACAAGTATCAGAATCTCTTTGAAGACGACGAAGGGAAAATACATCTACAAGAAATTCTCAATTGGCCACAGTTGAGACCTCTAGCGTCGAGGGAGAAGAAGAGGAAATTCCGATTCGGTGAGACCTCTAGCGCCGCCGTACAAATTTAATTTTTCTTGGTTTTCAATTTTGTTGTTTGAAAGTTGAAATATAGGGTGTTTTTTAATTCTGTTTGGAAAATTTTTTTCGATTGTTTTTCAATTTTGGACTTTATTCATCCTTTCATAACCCTCTTGTTCGGTTCGCCATTTTACTCTTCTGTTGGATTTTGTAGATGAGAAAGATCGGGCAAATAAGTGAACCATCGAAGAACTGATGAAGGTTGAAGAAGGTGAAGTGTTAAGAATGAAATTATGGTGAATTGTGGCGACAACGGAGGTCGGACTAGTGGCAATAACGGAGGTCGTACTAGTGGCGACAATGGTGGTAGGATGAATGAGGTTGGATTAAGAGATTTTGCAGATTTTGATTTTTAGGTTTAGTTTGAGGAAGAAGATGAACAAAATGTTAATTTTCCCAAAGTATCCTTTACCACTTCATCACCTTTAATGGTGTTAGTTAAGTTTCCTTATTTTGATAACGGTTTCAAACAACAAATCCCATTTTGAGATTCGAAATAACACAAGTTTCCCTTTGAAAACGGCTAAACCACATGATATTTTTTTTTAAGTTTACCCTCTAATTTTAGACAAATAGTCTCTATCAAAATATATATTATTATTAAACAAATTTCCCCATTTAATTGTTTTTTTTCAATTCTATTCATAGGCTTCATACTCTATTAAAAAAATTAAAATTTAATTCATTGATAGTTCACATGTATAAGTCAAAGTTGAGAGATGCAATTGAATGAAAGTATCAAGTTGATCATTAAACATTAATTTTTTAATAGATCGATGTATAGAAGAGCATAAATGCCTGAAAAATATATGAAAGAATTGAAATTCAAATACAATTACAATAAAATACTAACCAACTCCATGCTTATACTCTTGGAACAAAATAATCTTTTTTTCTTACACAAATTCCAATTTGGTAAATTTATATTTGAGTCCTTCAATACAAAAACTTGCACAACGGTGTCTGCACATTTATTACTGCAACAGATTGATATCTTAGTAGTATGTGATTTTTTTGGGCCGCTGCTAAAACTTACTAATAATTTGTATAATTATCATATATATTTAATATTTACAAATGTAAGTCTACCGTTTATAATTTATTAAGAATATTTACTGAATTAAATAGGCAAATAATTCTTAATTAGGAACAGAACTGCATGATGCATATCCATAATATAACATGAGGGAAAAAAAGAAATTCACACGTAAAAAACAATAATATAATGACTTGAAAATGAATTGCTTTGTTGGCACTTGGCAGCCTCATGAAATTACAGGATAAGATATGAAAAAAGAAAATTGAATGGTTTTTCATGTGGCAAATAGACAAGGTGAGTTCACTCTCAATCTTATAGATTGAAATTTATATGATTTGATTCAAATTATGAGGCGTATACAAATACATAATTTATTATGAATGAAAAAGAAAACCCACAAGTATTGCGTTGTCTTGTCCTGTGCATGTGCCATGTCCATTTTCCACTTCCCCAAATCAGAACGTGTCTGTGTCTGTATATATATTGATCAAAAGCTATATTCATTCAAAATGTTTGGGTAAATACACGAATAAATTTTAAGTCAGATTGTAACTTATTTTATTGTTTTACCAAATATTTCAATTGGATAAAATCAAAATTTTAACAAGAACTTGGAATGAGAATCTATTCTGAAAAGATGAAAATAAACCGTAATTGTTTATTGCTCAGTGCTAGGTTTTTATAGAAGAAAAAAACATCCGAAGATACATGAATTTTCGTGAAAAAGCAGGTTCCTAAAATACTTGACTTTCCGAGAATAAGGTAGGTTTTTTTGTCAAAAAACATGACTTTTTTGGGGTAAAAACAAAAATTTTTTGTTCGAGCTAACTTGGTAGCTCGACCCCGCCAGGGGCTATCGCCCATGAACCCTGTTGGCGGGGACACTGCCGCCAGATCCTCGGTATCGTAATAGATACCGAACAAGCATGCTTCCGCACTCTCCCAACTTGTTCGATGAAATATTACGATCGCGTTGATCAATTAATTGAATCAATTACCCTTAAATACTAACATTAAATTCATATAATAATTTATTGTTTGTTGAATTTCTGAAAATTTCTCTCATCCCTCTGAAATTGGTAAAAGTGTACCAATTTAATCTTAAATGTCACTTGTCAACTCTTGATTAAAAAAATAATATTTTTAAAAAGTCAAACCAACCAAAACCTCTAACGTGACATTAAGAGGCAAACTCATTACCGAGTTCTTGAAATCAATAGAAACTTACAAAAATCCGTTGCACGACATTTAAGTCAAATTTAGGAGAAATTATATTAAGGATCATGTGAGCATGAGATTTTGTACCAGCTCGTGAGTTCAATGATGACGGTTTTCGGGATTTTTTATCATCGGATCACAAAGTTTTCGACCGTCCGATGATCTTCAAATGGGAGTTCTCATCGTTAAAAATAATGTTTGGGACCCTAAATAAATATTTAAGATCATAGAAAATTTAAAGGCTTATAATATTTTAAAAGGTCCAAAATAATTTAATTTGATTATTTGGAAATATAGGTATATATAAACTTGTATATATATAAATAAATATATATACATATATATATAATATTTTAATTTTTTAAAATAAAAATTAATAAAAAAGTGGGGCACTATAGCGTGGCCCAAAGAAATCCCAAAATGGGATTTCTTTGAGCACCTCGTTGAACTCCTCAGCGAGGGTCACCACCGTCGTTGAAGAGTTCAGCGAGCGTCTTGCTGAACTCTTTAGCGAGGGCCTCGTCGAAGAGTTCGGTGAGCTCGTCGAACTCTTTGGTGAGCCTGGTTTGGTATGTCCCAAATTTCTATAAATTCGGGACTTTTTTGGATTGAAGGGGCTCGAAATTTTAGACAAAAAATTAGATTTTCAGAGAAAAAGACAATGAGAAAAACACAAAAAATATTTTCTTTCAATTTCTTTTGAATTCCAAAACACATTTGGATCCCAAATCTTAATTATTTTTAAATCATTCTTCTTCCCACATTTCTTAAAAATCCTCGAATATTCTCGGGTTTTAAACAAATTTAGAACTCGAGTTTGATTATCTTTCGGATAAATATTTTCTTCAAAGATATTTGGATCCAAAAAACGTTTGGATTCCAAATTTTAATTGTTTTCAAAATATTTTTCCATCTACTTTTCTTCTAAATATCCTCAGATATTCTCGGGTCTAAAA
>CATIWQ010122292.1:0-10731 GCA_949673415.1 Euphorbia schlechtendalii | reverse complement strand
CAATTCTCACAATTCCTACGTTTGCTTTGAATTCGGTCTCGGCCTGTACAGAACCTCCACTAGGATGATATTCTTTTTGGATATCGAACAAATGAATATTGAAGAATGAAAACTTTTATTGATAAGTGATTTGCAAGTACACTTATACAACAATCGCTTGAGAATATAGAGAAATCTAGTGATCGAAACAAGGATTCGAATCACTTAAACATTTTCTAGCTAACACTTAAGAACGTAGTGAACTCTCTATCTATACACACTATATCTCTCTCTAATTGCACTCTAATGTTCTCCTCTTTGGTGGTGCATGAAATTGAAGAGGATTGGAACCCTATTTATAGAGTTTGAAGGGTTACGTCTATCTAAACGAAGGGTTGTGTCCATTGGTGAAAGATTGCATCTCTTCATTGTGATTGGTTGAGAAGCTTTGATATAATCCATAATGGATAAGTACATTTTCCTGATTGGTTGACTCCTGATAGCTGTCTGTTCATTGGTATTTAATGGCAGTTGATCATGCTTAACTAGCGGTTGTCAGTTAAAATGATAATACCAAAAAACCGTCCATGTCGCAACCGTGAATTTTTTATTGGCATCTTCTGTTTCTGAAGTAAACAAGTCGCAACCACGAATGATTGTCACGACCATGAATTGAGTTTTACTCAGAATTCTTCTTGTAACTTCATCGATCTTCAACAGCTTCAATCCTAAGCCAAATCTTCAAGTTCCACGAATCTTTTTGCACCTTCTTTACTCATTTTTCGTAGAATTCGACTTTAGCTCATTTTACTCCCAAGATTTACCTAGTATCTGCATTTGCATAAAAAAACAACTACATACCACGTGAAATCTTTTATATGAAGTATAAAAATGACTAAAACTATAGTGTTAATTGTATAAAATTAATATGATAATAAGTATAATTATACACTTATCACTAGGTTTATATAATCATCTTAATTCGTTTACTCTAGATATAGAAAAGTCATTTCATGTGTTGCTCTGCTATGAATAATTGAATATCTAGGTGTTTGGAACTGAATTTGTTAAATTAATCTAGTGAACGTAATATCTTTGATGACCTTGCATGTTTTCTTTGCTATACTTGTTCGTAGGGAATATCTATATACTTTTTATCTTCTCTAATCTTTCATACATTTATCTATCCATCCATCATTCCAATCCTCTAAACTAAATTACATTATTTTCTTTTGTTCTGTTTCTCTTGTTGATCTTTAGAGCTGATTCCTTCCCTGTGGGATCAATATCTTTTAAAACTACATCGCAACTGTATACTTGCAGTTATCTTCATTTTTCTATTTGATAAGTGGTATTGACAACACCTATACTTTAAAGCCAAAATCTTGCGAACAAGTTATTAAACTTATCAGTAGAAAAGTGGCGAACACATAGATTAGATGATAACCACTAGGATGTATGATTCAAAGGACATAGAATTCATGATGTGAACAATGCACAACTTTTGTCCAAGGATAATTTTTTATCCTAAACGGCTTAATATAAATAGTAGAGGATCTGAATGCATTTTTTGGTTCTTTTTAATATTTATAAATTCCTCTTATCAAGTTCAGTTTTTAGATGCGTGCTGAGTGAATCTGCGTTGTGTTGAGTCTAAAAGCTATAAACTGCTTAGCTTCGTTGGCACAATTTATCTTCAATCGTTGTTGAGTACTTTACTTAGCTCGGATTGGTTTTTCAAGTGAAACTTAGAAAGGTGGGAGAATGATGAATGAGATACACAAAGTAAAGATGAACAAGGTTAGAATGATTACACCTGAGATTTATCCTGGTTTTACCCCTAGTCTACTCTAGTCCCCAGATTCCTTTCTAAGATTTAATCCACTAGTGTTCTTTCCATCCTTAGGCGGATAAGCTTTTACAGCGGGTAGGCACGATTACAGAAAGTACCTTCCTTTCTAACTACGTATCATACATAGTTTAGGTACCCTTCTTAAACTATCTCTCAGATTACTTTAATAGAAAATACAAACAAAGGATTTCAACTTATAAAAACATTGAATCATTTACAAGGTTAAATCTTAAATGATATCTCTCTATTACAAACTGATTTAAATGATTTGTATTTGCTTGATTGCTTGATTTGGAATTGTAAAAAGGTGTGATTGATTGAATAGAGTTTCAGCTCTTGAAGATATTCGTGGTGATTCACCAAGTTTGAATGTCTACTCAATCTTCTATTTATAGTTAAAGGGCTTAGAAGTAGTCCTTGCAAACTTCTCATCCTAGCAGCTTTCTCAATTTCTCTTCTCTTCAAATCTTATGAAATTTCCTATTTCAAACAAATTCCAAGATGTTTAGAGACATAGATTTTGATCGTTGAGGTGTGAGATTAATCCATTAATACAAAGCATAAAAAACTCGTTTATCTTCAAGCAATCTGGTCTGATAGAGAGGCACGTAAGATGCAACATGGATTGCTGTGAATAGTTGACTTGCTAATGTTGCAGAGTTAAGCAGAGACACTAAGACGTGGCGCATGTTAGAGGTTTCCTTTTTCCTTGGACTTTAGTGAGGATTCCCTGACATTCCATACTAACACCTTTTGTTTGTGAGGATCACTTGAATATCTTCTTTAATTTCAACGCCTTTTCTCCTAAAAAGTGTCAAAGGAAATATGATGTCTCTCACAGAAACCGTTAAATTCATATGTTTCAAATATACTCAGTTTTATGAGTAAAAGCTAACTCATCTTAGCTGAGTCTATATCTTTATAAACTACGTAATACTAGGCTAACTCAGCTTTTCTTACTCTAAGCCATAACATAAATAATCACTCAATAAACTGAGTTATTTTCCCTTAAACAAATCAAGTAAACTTGATTAATTAAGAGTCTACTTACTACTCAATTAATTTTACTACTGTGAGTGGGTGATACGGAGTGGTGGGCCAAGAGCCCACGAAGATGAGAGGCGCAGTCCACCGGGGTGTTTGAAAAAGAAGCACAGGGTCGGGGACCTGGTAAACAGGTTGAAAGAGAGGATGAAAAACATTTTAGATTGGGTCAAACCTGAATCCACCATCTCTTAGTGTGGAGTCGCCACCTGGATTATCTCTTTCCAGGAATCAGAGTCCTGTGAGGCTTAACATCTAGGGGACGGCCCACCAAGACACATAGATTCGGGTCCAGGATAAGTTACTTATTTCTTATGTGATCACATTATATTACATCTACAGAAAACCCTATTTTCTTAGTTATGCATATTCGTACTTAGGTCATTTTTAGACTTTATATGCATGATTCACGTATTGCAAAATAATAAACCATCCACAAAGCAGAATAATAAACAATCCACAAAGCAGTAAGTAAATGCGAAAAATAATAATTACAGGGCTTTCAAAAATTGGGGGATGCAACCGCCCACTACCCTATTAATTACATTTCCCGAAAAAAAGAAATTGCGATACCTGAAGGAAAATTAAAATCCTAAACATACATCTAACCTGCATCCAAAAAGATTAGCACAAGGGATATCACATATGTTCAATTTGATTTTAGCAAGGCCTGTGTGGCCTAATTAAAATATCGATGGTTTAAAGTTGTTATTTTAAATAAAAATAGTTCATTTTTATTTACATGTATGTTGATCAATTTTGTTAGTGAAAATGATCGCATGCCATAAAGTGAGGTCTGTTATCCAGGAATAATTTCAATTCCCTTTGTTGGGGTATTCTAACATAAAAATTGAAAAGAAGTAAAATAGAAGATTGAGATGAAGAGAATTGTTACAACATTTACAATAATAAATAAAATAATTCCTAGGTTCACAAATAAAAAAAATCAGAAAGAGATGAAGCAGATGATGAGCTCGGAATTTGTAGATATAGGAACTCAGAGGCTTACCCTTGCGGTATGAATCCACTTCGGCGTATCCATTCGATCCTTGGGAGTGTTCCTCGTTCGTTTTGATTTAATTATCATTTAATGTGGAAAAATAAGTGTTTATTTATCCAAAAAGATAATCAGACTTGGGTTCTAAATTTATTTTAGACTCAAGAATATCGAAGGATATTTGAAGAAAAAAGATGAAGAAATTTGATTTTAAGATGAAGAAATTTGGGATCCAAATGTGTTTTGTATCCAAGAAAATATTAGAAGAAAAGAAAATACTTGTAGTACTTGTCTGTGTTTTTTTTATCTGAAGAAGAGAATTTTCTCCTAATTTTTTCGAGCATCCTTCAATCCAAAAATGTTCGACTATTTATAGAAAAATCCCAAAAAATCCAAAGAAGGCAAAAAATTTTGGCGGAGTCGCCAAAAAGTTAGGCGACCTCGCCAGAGAGGCTGGTGAGCTCGCTAATCCCTTTGGCGAGGCTGGCCAGCCTCGCCAATGAGTCTGGCGAGCTTGCCAGACTCACTGGGGATCCTCACATGAAATGGCAAGGCAAGCCTCGCCAGTGTGTTTGACGAGGTTCGCTAGACCCTTGGCGAGCCTCGCTAGTGTCTGGCGAGGTTCGCCAGATCTCTAGCATGCCTCGCCAGGTCCTTGGAGAGATTTTCCAGGCCCTTGGCGAGCCTTGCCTTGCCAAATATCGGTGAGGCAGGCTCCGGATCCTGTTCTCTATGGCGTTTTTGAATTTTTTTGTGTATTTTTATATTTTTTATTTAATCTCTAAATTAAAGTCCTTTTAAATTCAGTGCTAAGGAAGACTCCCATTTGAAGATCAATGAACAGTCGAAAAAGTGTGATTCGAGGATAAATATCCTGAAAAGCCATCATCATTGAATGCACGAGCTGGTACAAAATCCCGTGCTCACAACCTTGTCAGTTTGTTATTTCCAAAACGTTTTAAGTACAGTGAAGTACTATTAAGTTATTTCCAAAACATTTTAAGTATTGTGAAGTACTGTAAAGAACCTATGGACAGGGTCTATACCTAAACTACAAGTTGTGAAATCAATGAGAAGAATTATTAATTGGTTGGATCAAATTAATAATTAAAAGGAATAATGAAATGATAGGGAAAAATAGTCAGAGCGAGCAAGGGAATTTTCCCATTGTGAGTGCGCCTCTAAAAGAACATGGGTTGTTCGCCCCACGCAGCTGCCCCGCGAGCTAAACAGCTCGAGGGCCACTAGCGCGCGAGCTTGCAGCTGCAAGCCTATGCTTGGGAGGGTAGCCCAAGCACAAGCAGGTCAGTCCACGGGTTGCCCTACCCACGCAACTAACCCGCTTGCATGGGATCCTATGCAGAGTTAGATGGGGAGTCTAACACTCCCCCATTTTCCCCTATAAATAAGCTTCTAGCCTCTCATTATTCACACATTAGAAAAGCATAAAAGCTAATTTTCTCTCTGATTTCTACTCTCCTCTTCTTTTGTTATGCAAGATCCTTCATGAGTTTCTCCAAACAAATTGCAGAGTTCTTATAGAATGCTCTAAGTTCAAGTGAGCTTTCGAGGTTTTGTTTTTGGGTCAATTTTCAAGTAGTCTAGTAGCTAGTGTCAATCGAAGGGTTCTTACTCTTTGAGGTTTTGTTCGGTGAAGATCCATGTCGATCAATTCATAGAAGCTCTCCTAGTTTGGAAGCTTGTGTTGTCGGAATTACTCAAAGGGAACACTACTACTAAAAGAGAGATCAAGCACGCATTAACTGGTAATGCTTTAATCTTTAGAGGGTAGGTTTCTTTTATATGTTTTATAAACCTAAAAGAATCTATGGAATGTTTTAACTTAGAATATATCACTCATGGCATGCTTAGGAGATCCTCAGGTTAATTTTAATTTTTGAAATTCCGCCTTGCTATGATTGCATGTTCAATTACTGTTTTGATTAACAACAAGCAATTAGGGTGATATATCTTAATTAGTTATAATGGATAAACAGTTTTGGATTATTATTAATAATAATTAAAGCATCTTTGTTATTTATCAGTGCTTTTATTTATTTATGTATCTCGCTAGTATTATATATGAATAGTATCATGTATATGCACATTGATAAGAAAAAGTTCGTAACTACTTCATAGCGTAAAATTTCAAGAACATAGTGGGAGCTATGTGGTGTGAGAACTTCACATACATGTTACTATGAATAGTTTAAATATCACTAGTCATAGTTTTATTGAGACTAGACATCAATGAAGTGGACAAACTATCATGTATAGGCTTACTCCTTTGATTAGATCCAAGCAACTGATCTCATGAACTGAAGGTGGTACCTTGAGTTAACACATGAATATATTCAGTTAATACATTGGAGACCGCTATAAGACAGACGCTCAAAACTAACTATATCCATGTGTTGGTGTTATGTCTTATTGCTATAGCAGTAAAAGTATCCTCAGACCTGAGATACTGATTACCTTATATATGAGTTGTTATACTTTGGGTCATACTTATTCATACCCTAGCGATCATGATGATATGGGTGACTATGGGTATAGTGATGATCACATGTTGGTAAGCCGAGTAATCAAGGTGGGATCCATCGCTCCTGATATAGTGATATAATGGGAGATGCACCTTAGGGCCCCTTGTTGAAGAGATACACTCATAAACCTCTTATCAGAGTATAAGATTGATAGAATGGGTTTTTAGTTAATCTTCATACATTATGGCGAGTGGTGTTCTTTGTAAACAAATCTAATTCCAGGATAACTATAGCTATTACATGAGTTGACACTTAATCCAACCTTAATAAACTGGATGGTACTTAACATGATGGAAGGAGTGTGTTGTATTGGTTACTACTGCAGAACCAAAACAAGTCACAGGTACATGACGGTTAGAGTATTGGGGGATCATACGCCTTTGCTACAAAGCCCATTTGATCATTTAGAGTTATCAAGTTCCATATCGGTGTGAACACTAAGCCGAAAGGTTCCCGAATGGGAAGCCAGGATTAGGTTAACCTCCAACGGCTCTATACTTTGGGATCCTATGAGGTCACACACTTTTTGTAATTACCGAACTAAGTAAAAAACCTATAGACTAGGTCTATGCCGAGAATATTTAGGATGTCGAAATCATCAGATTAACTATTAATTGGTTAGAATAAATTAATAATTAAACGGAATAACGAGAAAATAGGGAAAGTTTCGCGGAGTGAAGCAAGGGAATTTTTCTCATTACGAGTGGGCCCCAAATGAATAGGGGATGTTCGTAGTAGGGCTTGCACGGCTGCCCCCGAGCTGAAACACTCGCGGGTCGCTAGTGCTTAGGGTAAACCCACACACGCTAGCAGGCTACAGGCTTGCAGAAACTGCCCATGGCAGCACTAGCGTGGGCCTACCGCGCAAGCCCGTGAGTGCGTTGCTCGCAAGCCCAAGCTTGCAACACAAGGCAAGCCCATTAAGGCTTGCCTTGTGGAGGCAATCGCGGGTTAGTCATTGGGTCCAAGGGATCTGTGCGGCTAACCCGCTTGTGGGATGGGAATATTCCCATTCCTCTTTGTATTTAAGGGGGAGTCAAACACTCCCCCTTTCCCTATAAATAGGCCTCACCTCTCTCTTTATTCAACACTTTAGCTTAGTCTTTCTCTCTGAGTTCGACATCTCTTTCTTCGTAAGTTGTGTGAGATCCTCCATGAGTTTCTCCAAGCAAAGAAGAATTCTTTATAAGGTTCTTTCTATTTTGAAGTGAGCCTTCTTAGTTTATATTTTCCTGTTGGTCTTCGAGCGGTCTAGCAGCTGCTGTCTACTAATGGGTTCTACCTCAACGATGCTTTGGTCGAAGAAGTTCCACGTGGATCAATCATAGAGGCTATCCTAATTAAAGAGGCTTGTGCTAACTGAGTTCTGCCAAATTGCTCTAAAGGGAACACCACATCTAAAGAAAGAGAAGCACGCTTCAACTGGTAATATTCTAAACTTAGATGCTAGGGTTTCTTTTATAAGTTTCATAAACGTATTGGCATCTATGGAATATTTCAACCTAGATTATATCAATCATGGCATGCTTAGGAGATCCTTTTAGGTTAATTTTAAGTTTTGAAATTCTTCCTTGTAATGTTGCATGTTCAATTACAGTCTTTATTAACCTGTAGTGGTATCAGAGCCTGCTTTATGCTATGCATGATTGATTATAATATATTGAAATTGATATTTTCTATGAATTGATTAAAGTATGTTATGCATGACTTAGGTTTCAATTCTTATCATAGAAAATGATGTGACAACTAGATTAAGGTTTTGCTCAAACTTATTCTAGGTGATTATCATATAAATCAACAATGTTTTTCCACAAGTGTAAATGCTTTAATTAAGGGTTTCCTGTAATTCACTCAATTAAAGAACTAAATCTTTAAATCATAGTTGTCCATGGTAAAATGAATCAAAGCTCCCATGGTTATTTTAGCAAAGATTGGACATGTTTGCTCATTCACTTTAAGAGGGCCTCTCCTACCTGGAAATTTCCATCGGTATTAGGTTCAAGAGTACCCAATGGACTTTTATGACTTAGTTGATTTCTAGTATGGGAATTGGATTCCGCATATGGTTTTACAAATGTGGTTTAAGTTGTTAAATTAAAACTTATAGACATAGGTGTAACAACTTAAACATGGACCTTGTTTTTTTATGCATGAGATGTAGAGTCTTGGCATAATGGAATGATTATGATATACTAGTATTGAGCATGTTCTCTTAGAGTTAATAATTCCAAATAGCCTGGAATTATTATAATCATAATCAAATCCATCATATAATACCTAGGCTAGGGTGAAACCAACGACACCAATAAAATCCCTAGAACAATATTAACACAGTAGATTATCTTCCCATCTTAAATCATGATACGTACCTTATTAACGGATGTAAGCATATGTACAAAATGCCTTCCCTTAACATGTGTTTGGTCATGAGACTAGATGGGGTTAGTGCCTTAACCAAATGGTTAGTTGTCTATATCATTGGAGTTAATGCTAGATTAGAGACACATATGAGGAGTCGTACTATTAGGTACGCATGTCTTGAGAAAGAGAACTCAAATGGATTAGCAATTGCATGGGATGCAAATGGACGAGTTCTAATAATGGTTATCTTGTTATGGCTTGACCTACTATAGCGAGGGTCATGATGAGTGGCTATGGATGCTACCTACTAAGGAAAATTGGTTGGATCAAATTTCCTAAGTTTAAATAGAAGGGGTTTTTTGAATGTCAAGAAATAGTAGGAATTATGTATTTAATTAAAGACTTTACATTAAATGCATGTACATATAATAATGTCTAAAAAAATTCTATCTTATATCTAGGTTGAATATGATCACTAACGAAAATACTCGCATTGACATCAGTCTTCTTATTGACATTAAATATGATGTTCATAACTTCAATGAGTTTTTTGAGACTGTTTGAGGAGTTCTTCAAAACTACTACCTGGATTACATTTTAACTAATCCAAGTCCTAAACATCCTGGAAAGAATGCTTTTGCATGCGAGATGAATGATTATGAGGAACACAAGGGAAACTGTGAGATTATTCAAAACTTATGTTAGACCACATGCTCCCAAAGTACACATGCATGTACAAAGGGTTGGACCTCGCAACCATGATTCATCATCTCAAATTGGTGGAAAGTTTAGAAGATGAACTGTTCCACAGTAAATTGCGAGGAGACACCTTAGTAGTATTGTTGGTTATAAATATATATGATAACTCAGAGAAATTAAGAGAGTTGGGAGTTGAGTATAGTGAGAAGTCTTTGAGGAAAATGGTATTGAGGGTATTACAGATAAAATGATTGTGAGCACGCGATTTTGTACCAGCTCGCGCGTTCAATGATGACAGCTTTTCAGGAAATTTATCCTCGAATCACACGATTTTTGACCGTTCGATGATTTTCATATGGGAGTCTTCCTCGTCTCTGAATTTAAAAAGGACTTTAAATAAGAAAATTAACTAAAAAATAATAAAAAATACATTCAAAAAATAATAATAATAACAACCCAAGCGAAATGAAATCCCAAGTTTGAGGCAGCCTCGCCGAAGTGGCGAGGCAGCCTCGTGAAAGATCGCGAGGTAGCCTCGCCAAAGTGGCGAGGAAGCCTCACCAAAGATCAAGAGGCAGCCTCGCCAGAGTCGCGAGGCAGCCTCGCCAGAGTCCGCGAGGCAGCCTCGCCAGAGTCACGAGGTAGCCTCGCCAGAGATCGTGAGGTAGCCTCGCCACAGTCAAGAGGCAGCCTCGCCAAAGATCGCGATGAAGTCTCGCCAAAGTGGCGAGGAAACCTCGCCAGTGATCGCGAGGCAGTATCGCAAGAGTTCGCGAGGCAGCCTCGCCAGAGATCGCGACGCAGCCTCGCTAGATATCATGAGGCAGCCTCGCCAGAGATCCCGAGGTAGCCTCGCCAAAGTCGCGAGGTAGCCTCGCCAAAGTCCTCGAGGCAGCCAAGCCAAAGTCGTGAGGTAGCCTTGCCAAACTCCCTATTTTGAATTTTTCGGGACTTTTTTCTATAAATAGTCGGGTCTTTTTCAGTACACTGGGCTCGAAAATTCAGAAAAAAAAATTGTTCTCTTCAGATAAAAAAATACAAAAAATATTCTTTTCTTCTAACTTCTTTTTTCTTGGATCCAAAACACTTTTTTGGATCCCAAATTTCTTCATCTTTTACTCAAATTTCTTCATCTTTTTATAAAATTTCTTCATCTTTTCTTCTTAAATCCTCAGATATTCTCGGGTCTAAAACCAATTTAGAACCCGAGTTTGATTATCTTTTGGATAAATAAACATATTATTTTCCAACATAAC
>CATIWQ010122289.1:0-21847 GCA_949673415.1 Euphorbia schlechtendalii | reverse complement strand
TTTCAATGCAACATGAATTAGTATAAGTTATATAGTTTCAATTTAATGCTACCGATAAGTTTAAGTGGAGTAATATCTAGTAGTATTCTTACTATGAGTTTTATATGCAAATCTCGAATAAGTCCTATAAGTATTGAATGTCTTTAAAGTGTTGGGAAACTAAAGCCATAATACTTTGAAATTGATCAATAAAGGATAAGGGTATTAAAAGAAAAATCAAAAGAAAGAGAGGATAACTAATGAGTTATGCAAAAGGTGAGGAATAGTATGGAGCAGAAACTACAACCATTCATTGAGTGAAAAAAGAAAAAAAAAAGCACAACACAAACAATGGGTGCAGTACAAAGTACTTAAAAAACATATGCTTAAAAGAAAAAAATGAGAGAGTGGTATGGAGCATAAAATGCAACCACTGAAAAAAGGGGAGAGTGGTATGGAGCATAAAATGCAACCACTAAGAGTGTTTTTAGCATTCTAGGTTTCCTAAAAATGCCTTGAGAGAAAATTATTCAAAGTGTGCTTTTTATGTCCTTTATACTTTATACTATGCTTAAAAGAAGGAAATATTCGAGTATGCATATAACGCTTAAATGAAGATGCGATTCAGTTGAACCTCCATTAAGAGCAAAGGTATGCAACTAAACTATATAAATTGCACATTACTAATTTGTGGAAAATTTCGGACTTTTACTTTAATCTTATGCAACGTGGGAATGTGGTACTAACTGCAATAGTCTTTCACCAAATGAGGTTCGAACTTGAATACCATTTTATACACTTCTGTTGAATTTACCTTCAGGACAAGGCAAAAGTTAAGTGTGGGGGTGTGATAAGTGTATAATTACACTTATTATTATAATAATTTTACACATTAAAAATGATAGTTTAAGTCATTTTTATACTTCATATAAAAGATTTCATGTGGTATGTAGTTGTTTTTTATGCAAATGCAGTAACTAGGTAAATCTTGGGAGTAAAATGATTAAATTTGGAAATCTATGAAAAAAGAGTGAAAAAGGTGCAAAAAGATGCTTGAAACTTAAGGATTTGGCTTAGGATCGAAGCTGTCAAAGATCGATAAAGTTACAAGAAGGATTCTGAAGAAAAACACAATTCAAGGTTGCGAAAACCATTCACAGTCGCGACTTAGTATTCTTCAGAATAGAAAGTTGCCAAACAAGTATTCACGGTTGTGACATGTACTTCGCTGTCATGACTTTGACTATTTTTGGTCAACTCTCATCTTCTTTCAATCGCTAGATAAAATTGATCAACCACCATCAACCGCTATAAACTGTCAAATGGATAGACACCTATTAGAAGTCAACCAATCATGAATAGGTACCTATCCATTGTGGATAAGGTCAAAGCCTTTCATCTAATCACAAAGAAGTGATGCAATCTTTCACCAATACATGACTCTTTGTCTGGATGGATGCAACCCTTCGTACTCTATAAATAAGGCTTCAAACTTCACCATTTTCGTGACAAGTGGTAGAGAGTGTGAAAGTGGCATATATGGTGTTTACGTGTATGCATAGATAGAGAGAAAAATCATGTCGAGTTCATTTCGTTCTAAGTTTGCGAGAAAATGTATAAGTGATTCGAACCTTATTTCGATCACTACATTTCTCTACATATTCGAGCGATTGTTGTATAAGTGTAATTGCAAATCACTTATCAATAAAAGTTTTCATACTTCAATATTCGTTTGTTCGATATTCACAAAGAATAGCATCCTAGTGGAGGTTCTGTACATGTTGAGACCGAATTCAAAGAAAACACAAGAATTGCGAGAATCGACGACTCCCATAAAAGAGTGGATACAGTTTGATCAACTTTAGCTTTCACTTGCATACCTTATAACTTTTCTTTGCTTTCTACTTATACTTTCTATTTCGAAGTTTATGATATGTCTATGTGTTATAATATGTATTTCTTGTTGAGTCTTTTATATTAATCAAGTTATATGCTTTTGAGTTAACCTTAAGAGTAGTTTCAGGGTTAACGAGATTGTGTATAATCACTGGATCTGTGATTATAACGCTGTTTAGTGAGCCAACATTTTTGGAATGGTAACTTGCTAAATATGGCTATGTGAGAGCGACCTGTACTAAGCGTAGTAGTATTGTTATCCAAGTTTATATAATCGTCTTAATTCGTCTGCACTAGATTTAGAAAAGTCATTTCATGTGTTGCTCTACTGTGAATAATTGAACATCTGAATTTCTATAACCGAATTTGTTAAATTAGTTTAGTGTACGTAATAACTTTGTTGATTTTGCATGTTTTCTTTGCTATACTTGTTCATAGGGATAATCTATACTGATTTCTTCTACTCTGATCTATATACATTTGCCCACCGTCATATCCCATCCTACCCAACAAAAATAAAATCATTTATTTTATTTTCTCTTGTTCTGTTTCTTTTGTTGATCTTTAGAGCTGGTTCCTTCCCTGTGGGTTCGATATCTTTTAAAACTACTTCACAATTGTATACTTGTAGTTATCATCATTTTTCTATTTTGATAAGTGGAATTGACAACACCTGTACTTTAAAGCAAAATTCTCGCGAATAAGTTATTAAACTTATTAGTAGAAAAGTGGCGAACAGTCATCATGTCACCACAAACCCAAGGTCACACTAATATCACACACCTAGGTTTAGACAATATGCTAGGACATCGTCACTTATGATTAGGATCACAAATTCCCTAAGTATAGCGGTGCCCGCTTGGCACCAGAACCTCTTTCCATTCGGGGTAACAAACCCACTACACTAAGAGTCACACGGTACAAGGCACTATATACTCAGAGTCACAAAATTGTGTGAAAGCTGAACAAAACCACCTCACGACATGAGAAAGAGCCACAATTGGGAATTTTTAAAAAGCCCAGCCTTTAACCACACGAGTATTATAGTAATCAACCTGTTTGTTCCAAATGGATTAGAAAACATAAGTCACACTTTAAAATCAAGCCACACGGGGTATTATGGCAATCAACTTGTTTGTTCCAAGCTAATTGGCAAACACAAATCATAACCTCAGCCTTTTACCACATAGGTATTATGGCAATCAACCTGTTTTTTCCAAATGGATTGGCAAACATAAGTCACACTTTAAAACCAAGCCTATTACCACATGGGTATTACGGAAGTTAACCTGTTTTGTTCTAAATAGATTGGCAAACACGAGTCACACCTCAATCATAAGCCTACTACCACACGGGGTATTATGGCAATCAATATGTTTATTTCGAATGGATTGGCAAGCATAAGTCACACTTTAAAACCAAGCCTATTATCATACCGGTATCATGAAAGTCAACTTGTTTTGTTCCAAATAGATTGGAAAAACATGAGTTACACCTCAATCACAAGCCTACTACCACATGGGTATTATGGCAATCAACCTGTTAGTTCCCAATGGATTGGTAAACATAGGTCACACTTTAAAATTAAGCATATTACCACAAGGGTATTACGGAAGTCAACCTGTTTTGTTCCAAATGGATTGACAAAACACGAGTCACACCTTCACCACAAGCCTACTACCACACAAGTATTATAGCAATCGACCTGTTTGTTCTAAGTGGATTGACAAACACAATTTTCAAAATCACATATATGTCACCTTAACCTCAAGCCCTCACCACACAGGTTGGGTCTTGTTATCGTTTGAGTTACGTCTTCTTTACTAATGACTAACCCTGTTTGTTTCAAGTGGATTGACAAACATAAATTTTATCGCATCATGGCATATTAATCTGTTGTGATGCAGCTATGTTATATGCATCTTGTACATCAACATTAAGTATTTCAAACATGCATTTCATATTTGATGAAGCTGTTTGATTGTGTTTGCTTCAGTTAAGGCTTCGAAGAGGTCGACTTCCTACCTCGTCCTGATTCCCCCCATCATGGCTTGCATAGAGAACTTTCCATCAAAGGGTATTCCACACAATGATTCCAGCCAAGACTCGAGTTCGGATTTGGGTTCAGGTTTAAGTTTAGATTTTAGTTCAAATCAGAGATCGATCTTTGATTCATGTTAGAGTTTCGGGATGACGCATCCTCAAGGTGGTAATGGGATAGAAAAGTAGATTTTACACAAGGTGCTAACTGTCCAACAAATCCCATTGAACACTAGCTCAAAAATGGCCAATGCTCTAAGCGCCATTCTCTATAGTGATTAATTTGCTCAAGCTCTACAATTCCACCTTCATCCACATCAGCCAAAGAACCGTACTTCAGATGGACTCTCAAATTTTGAGACAATCAGGAATCTCCAAGATCTAGATGCTGCTGGCTATCCTAAGGCCTAGAGGCCTGACTCTGCTTCTAATACTTACCTATCATTAGATTACCCAGTTGGTAATCATACCACCGCTTCCCAATTTTATGCAGGAACCTCGCAACCCCAATACCACCATGACCAAACAAGGTTGACGCTATCCCAAACACTAAATCAATTTAGTCAAGGTCTAAGACTATTCAGTTAATTTTAGACAGGTCAGACTTCTAAAGGTAATGATCATTCAAGTTTGAAGCAAGCTAATGCCTTCCGGGTTGCTCAATCCTAGAATCAATTTAATCAGGGGTAAGTTGGTCAACCATTGGTTGGTTCAAATCTGTTCCATCTGGGTTAGCATCACTCAACTTCATCTGCAAGAAAAGCTAGACCTTCATCTAGTTTCATTCCACCATCTTATAGCTTTGCCTCGCAACCGACGATCCTTGAAAATTTGAGAGCCCCATCCTTTTTCAATGCAGGCTTAAACTTTATAGCCCAACCACCTCAATATTGATAGCAAGGTTTTGACTCTATTTATTTTGAGGGCTTATATTCGGCGATGAAGCCAAAAACCTAATTCCCCACCTTTCTACCGATAAGATAAAAGTTCAAAATACGAACAGGTTTTGTCAATACCGCTTATCAAATAGAAAAATGGTGACCACTACAAGTATACAGTTTTGATGTAGTTTTAAAAGATATCTATCCAACATGGGAAGGAATTCGGTTCTAAAGACCAACTAGAGTTACGGGGTAAATGAAAATATGGAATTTATATTGGAGGGGTTTGGATGATAGACGGATGAATGGATAGATGTATGAACAGACTAGAGAAGACGTAAAATATAGAGATATTCCTACGAATAAGTTTAACAGAGAAAAACATGCAAAATCATCAAGAATATTTCGTACACTAGACAGCTTCAACAAATAAGGTTCTAGACGCCCTAATATTCAATAATTCACTGCAGATCAACACATGAGATGACTTTACTTAATCTAGGGTAAACGAATTATGACACTTATAAGAACCTGGATAACTATATTACTATGCTTAATACTGGTTGCTCTCACATAGCCATATTTAGCAAGTTACCACTCCAGAAATGTTGGCCCACTAAACAACATTATAATCGTAGATCGAGTGATTATACATAATCTTGTTAACCCCGAAATCACTCTTGAAGTTAACTCGAAAGCATATAACTTGATTAATATAAATGACGCAAAATGAATTACTCGTTATGAAACATTAGACATATTATAAACTTCGAAATAGAAAGTATAAGTAGAAAACGAAGTAAAGTTGTAAGGTATGTGTGAGTAAGAGATTTTGTACCAGCTCTCGCGTTCAATGATAACAGCTTTTCGAGATATTTATCCTCGAATCACACAATTTTCGAGCATCCGATGATCTTCAAATGGGAGTCTTCCTCATTTCTGAATTTAAAAGGACTTTTCTAATTTTTTTCATTTAATTTAGAAATTAATTAAAAAATACGAAAATATATAAAAAAATTCAAAAAAACACAGTGGAAAACCGGATCCGGGGCCTGCATCGCTAAAGGTTGGTAAGGAAATCCTCGCCAAAAAAGCTTTGGCGAGGCACCTCGCCAAAGACATGGCGAGGAGCCTCACCAAATTTTTCTCCGGCAAGATCCCTCGCCGGAAAAACTTACCTTTTTAAGATTTCTGGGATTTTCCCTATAAATAGTTGGGTCTTTTTCGATAACTAGGGGGCTCGAAATTTCAGAGAAAAAATTTGATTTCCACTGACAAACACTACAAACAATAATTTCTTCATTTCTTCTAATAGTTTCTTAGATACAAAACACATTTGGATCCCGAATTTCTTAATCTTAAAATCAAATTTTCTTCAAATTTCCTCAGATATTCTCGGGTCTAAAACAAATTTAGAACTCGAGTCTGATTATCTTTCGGATAAATAAACACTTTATTTTCCAACCAAACATAATTAAATTAAAACGAACGACAAACCCTCTCAGGGATTGAACGGATACGCCAAAGTGAATTCATACCACAAGGGTAAGCTTCTAAGTTCCTAGAACTACGAATTCCGCACTCATCGTCTGCTCATCTCTTTCTATTTTTTATTTGTGGACCTAGGAATTATTAATATTCCTTATTATTGTAAATGTTGTAACCTTCACCTTCATCTTTCATTTCTTTTCTTTTAATTTCTATGTTAGAATATCCCCACGAAGGGAATAAAACATATTCCCGGATTACAGGCCTCACATTTTTGCCATGCGGTCATTTTCACTAATAAAATTGATCAACATACGTGTAAATAAAAATGAACTATTTTTATTTTAAATAACAACTTTAATCATTGATGTTTTAATTAGGCTACACGGGCCTCGCTAAATTCAAATCGAACATATGTGATATCCCATGTGCTAAACCTTGTGGATTCAAGTTAGATGTATGCTTAGAATTTATTCTCTTTCAGGTATTGCATATATTTTTAAGGAAAATGTAATTAATAGGTTAGCGGGCGGTTACATCCCCCGATTTTTGTATTTTTTTGTAATCTTTACTTTTCTGCATTTACTTTCTGCATTTATTTAATGCTTTATGGATTGTTTACTACTTTCTGCATGCACGTTAAATCATGCATTTCAAACTCGAAAACAACCTAAATGAGAATATGCATAACTAAGAAAATACGGTTTTCTATAGATGTAATATAATGTGATCACATAAGAAATAAGCAACTTATCCCGGATCCGAATCTCTGTGTCTTAGTGGGCCGTCCCTTGGACATTAAGACTCATAGGACTCTAATTCTTGGAAAGAGCCAATCCAAGTGGCAACTCCACACTAAGAGATGGTGGATTCATGTTCGAACCGATCTAAAAATGTTTTCACTCTCTCTTTCAAACTTTTCCTAGGTTCCATGACCCGGTGCACCTTTTCAAACACCCCGGAGGAACACGCCTCTCATCTCCCCACGCTCTCAGCCCAGCCTCCGTGTCATCCGCTCACAATATGCAAGTGAAAGCTAAAGTTGGTCAAATTGTATCCACCCTTTAATGGGAGTCGTCAATTCTCGCAATTCGTACGTTTACTTTGAATCTGGTATCGACTCGTACAGAACCTCTGTTAGGATGCTATTCTTTGTGAATCTCAAACAAAAGAATGTTGAAGATTGAAAACTTTTATTGATAAGTGCTTTGCAATGACACTCATACAACAAACGCTCGAATTTATGTAGAAATATAGTGATCGAAATATGAATCGAATCACTTATACATTTTCCTCGCTAAGACTTTAAATGTATCGAAATCTAGATATTACACTCTCTATCTATACACACACACTATCATTCAATGCCTTCAAATCATGCAATAACAATGCACCATGAAATTGTTGAGTTTTGAACCCTAGTTATAGAGTGTGAAGGGTCGTGTCTATCCAAACAAAGAGTCGTGTCCATTGGGGAAGAGTTGCATTACTTCAATACGATTGGATGCAAAGATTCATCCTCATCCACAATGGAAAGCACCTTTTCATGATTGGTTGACTTCCAAAAGGTGTCTTTTTAGTTGGTAGTTGATGGCGGTTGATCGTTCTTATCCGGTAGTTGAAAGAAGAGAAGAGTTGACAAAAAACCATCAAGGTCGCGGCCATGAATGTATTTCGTAACCATGAATACTTGGTTAGTAACTTTCTGTTGTGAAGGTTAACAAGTCACGATCGCGATATATGTGTCGCGATCGTGACATGCCTTTTTCACATGATTCCTCTTTGCGATTTCAACTGATCTTTGACATCTTCGATCCTTTGCCAATTCTTTAAGTTCCATGCATCTTTTTGCACCTTTTTCACTCTTTTTGCATAGATTTCCAACTTTAATAATTTTACTTCCATGATTTACCTAGTTTCTGCATTTGCATAATAAACAACTACATACCATATGAACTCTTTTATATGAAGTATAAAATGAGACAAAACCATATCATTTTATGTTTGAAAATGTCATCATAATAAGTGTAATTATACACTTACACACCCCCACACTTAACTTTTTCCTTGTCCTCAAGGTAAACAACAGAAGTGTATAAATTAGTATTCAAGTTTGTACCTCATTTGTCTAAAGACTATCGTAGTGAGTACCACATTCCCACGTTGTATAAGATTCAAGTAAAGGATCAAAATTTCCCACAAATTAGTAATGTGCAATTAATATAGTCTAGTTGCATACCTCTGCTCTTAATGGAGGGTTAACCGAATCGCATCTTCATATAAGTGTTTTATGCTTACTCAAAAATTTCCTTCTCTCAAGTATAGTATAAAGTATAAAGGACTCTGGAAAGTTTGATCTCATGTCATTTTTAGTTAACCTAGGATGGTAAAAACACTCTTAGTGGTTGCATTTTATGCTCCATACCATTCTCCCCTTTTTTTAGTGGTTGCATTTTTATTCGCCACTTTTCTACTGATAAGTTTAATAACTTATTCGCGAGAATTTTGCAATGATAACTACTGACAGGTGTTGTTAATACCACTTATCAAAATAGAAAAATGATGATAACTGTAAGTATACAGTTGCGATGTAGTTTTAAAAGATATCGAACCCATAGGGAAGGAACTAGATCTAAATATCAACAAGAGAAACGGAACAAAAGAAAATAAAATAAATGATTTTATTTTTGTTGGGTAGGATGGGATATGACGGTGGGTAAATGTATATATATCAGAGTAGAAGAAATTAGTATAAATTATCCCTATGAACAAGTATAGCAAAGAAAACATGCAAAATCAACAAAGTTATTACGTACACTAGACTAATTTAACAAATCTGTTCTAGATTTTCATATGTTCAATTATTCACCGTTGAGCAACACATGAAATGACTTTTCTAAATCTAGTGCAAACAAATTAAGATGATTATATAAACCTGGATAACAATAATAATATGCTTAGTACGGGTCTCTCTCACATATCCATATTTAGAAAGTTACCATTCTAAAAATGTTGGCTCACTAAACAACATTATAATCATAGATCTAGTGATTATACACAATCTCGTTAACCAGAAACTACTCTTAAAGTTAACTCAAAAGCATATAACTTGATTAATATAAAAGACTCAACACAAAATACACATTATGACATATAGACATATGATAAACTTCAAAATAGAAAGTATAAGTATAAAGCAAAGCAAATTTGTAAGGTATGCAAGTGAAAGCTAAAGTTGATCAAACCGTATCCACTCTTTAATGGGAGTCATCAATTCCCGCAATTCCTACGTCTACTTTGAATTCGGTCTCGACTCGTACAGAACCTCCGCTTGGATTTTATTCTTTGTGAATATCGAATAAACAAATATTGAAGAATGAAAACTTTTATTGATAAGTGATTTGCAATTACACTTATACAACAATCGCTTGAATATGTAGAGAAATCTAGTGATCAAAATAAGGTTTGAATCACTTATACATTTTCTCGCTAACTTAGAATGAAATGAACTCTACATGGTTTTTCTCTCTATCTATGCATACACATAAACACCATATATGCCACTTTCAAACTCTCTACCACTTGTCATGAAAATGGTGAAGTTTGGAGCCCTATTTGTAGAGTACGAAGGGTTGCATCCATTTAGATGAAGAGTCGTGTCTATTGGTAAAAGATTGCATCACTTCTTTGTGATTGGATGAAAGGCTTTGACCTTATCCATAATGGATAGGCACCTATTCATGATTGGTTAACTTCTAATAGGTGTCTATTCGTTTGATAGTTGATGGCGGTTGATCAATTTTATCCAGCGGTTGAAAGAAATAAGAGTTGACAAAAAACCGTTAAAGTCATGACTGCAAGTACATATCGCTACCGTGAATACTTGGTTGGCAACTTCCTATTTTGAAGAATACTAAGTCGGGATCACGAATGGTTGTCACGACCGTGAATTGTGTTTTTCTTCAGAATCCTTCTTGTATTTTTACCGATCTTCGATAGCTTCGATCCTAAGCCAAATCCTTAAGTTCCACGCATCTTTCTTCATCTTTTTCAACTTTTTTTCATAGATTTCCAACTTTAATCATTTTACTCCCAAGATTTACCTAGTATCTGCATTTCCATAAAAAACAACTACATACCACGTGAAATCTTTTATATGAAGTATAAAAATGACTTAAACTATAATGTCTAATGTGTAAAATTATTATAATAATTAGTGTAATTATACACTTATCAATTTTATTCTCCATATCACTTTCTCTCTTTTTTCTTCTTCTAAGCATATGTTTTTTGAAGTACTTTGTACTTTGCACCCATTTTTCATGCTATGCTTCTTTTTCTTTTTTCACTCATTGAATGGTTGTAGTTTCTGCTCTGTACCATTCCTCACCTTTTGCATAACTCATTGGTTATCCTCTCTTTCTTTTGATTTTTCACTCTTAATACCCTCATCCTTTATTGACCACTTCCAAAGTATTATGGCTATAGTTTCCCAACACTTTAAACACACTCAATACTTATAGGACTTATTCGAGAATAGCATATAAAACTCATAGTAAGAACACTACTAGATATTACTCCACTTAAACTTATCAGTAGTATTAAACTAAAACTATATAACTTATACTAATTCATGTTGCATTGAAATATATATTGAAACTTACTTAGAATGTTTCTTTTTAATGTTAGATACAACTCATCCTTGCCAAATGCGAAATGTTGTGCGAAAAAGCTCACACTCTCAATGTGTGGTCATACTCAAAACATTTAGTTCGAAATATGCACTAACATCAACCTTGAAATACCTAACACTCACAATAACCATGGAACATATGTTAGTATAGTATAGGTATGGATAATATATAAATAACATAAAATCAAGAAAGTTTTCAAATTCTTCGATTTTTTTATTTTATTTAATTTTTTTGGATTTTTGGGTTTGTTTTACAAACGCCCCCACACTAAAGAACACAATGTCCTCATTGTGGAAGACTTTAACTTAAAGAAAAACATAAAAATGAAAAATATTGAACTAGTCTAAAAATTTGAAAAAGAGAAATAAAGAAAAGAGAAAACCCATTTCATTGAGAAGGAGAATCCGGGGGACTAGGAGTAAATTGACAGTTTTGTTTTCTAAAGAAAGAAAGTAATTTTCGAAGTATCGATTTATTACTTTTCTTTAGAATCTTCACGTCCTTCTTCATTACTCCAAGTTCTGCTAGGTAATTATCTAATTTTTGTTACATGCTCGCCTTCCAATCTTCCGGAGCTTCATCATCATCTTCTTCTTCTTCTTCGAATCATCGGAGCTTTTCCATGACGACGTCTAGCGGTTGGATTAGATGGTCCAATAGAAGAATCTTCTTGAGTCGAGATTAGCTTCTTGGTGCTGTTAGAGTTGGAGTAGAAAGAATATACACCATCATTCTCTTGAAGAAGTCCGGTATTCTTTAAGTAAGTCCCATCCATATAGCGAAAATACTCACCCGGTTGTTGGACATAGGGGAGTTCGCTTCTCTCACCCAAGACTATAGCGGTGATAATTTCGACCGCTCCAATCTTGTTTCTCATACTTGTAGAATTCTTCTTCATCATGTCCCATATGATATCCATGAATTTCGCTTTTTGTTTCATCAAAGAGCAAGAAAGAATAAACAAATCTTTCTTTTGGACTTTCGTATTCTCTACTTGACAAAATATCGAAGTGGAAAGGTATTTGTGTAGAAGAAGAATGCACTCATCCTTAATTAGTTTATTTGGAGAATTTTTGGGGTTGAAGACTCTCTTACACGTTAAATTTGCCCAAACTCGATTTGGTTGAAAAGAATCCGTAATGGTTGATGATTTTTCGACTTCCAACCCGAACCAAGTATGCATCATATCCCTCATCACGGTATATTGATTACCTTGATTGCAAAATTTTATCATCCTCTTCCTTGCATCTTCATAGTCGAATGTTACTAAACATTCGAGAATCCAATCTCGATTTTGTAGAAATCGCATATCCACAAACTTTGTGAGTCCAAGAGTAGAAAGATAAGCCTCCAACTCTCTATGGAGATTCAATGTTTCCAAGAAGACCATATCGAGGAATATCATCCCCGTGATATCCAATTTGCTAAGCTTTTGGTAGCGCTTACCCTCTTCCCTAGTCCTTAAAGGGAAAGTACAACCATACTCCTCTTGGTATGTTTGGCTTTCTCTCTTATTTGCATATTTCTTCAAAGGTATCTTGATTGTTTTGAAATGGAAAGGTTTAAAGAAAAAAGGTTGAATGTTGAAGAGTGAAGATGAAGAAATATTCAAAATTTTTGTAAGCTTTTTGAAGGTTGTGTTTGCTAAAGTTTATCTTAGAATTATTTATAGAGTTCTAAGAGGTCTCTAATTACCCACAATAGTCAATATAGCCATTATTGCTCAAAACTAGCCGTTAATGGTAATTACGAACATCTGTCGCGTGCTGAATCATGATATGTAATGGTTATATTTTGCCCGTGTCGTGATTGTGAAGGCTTTCAATGATGTTGACTCCCTTAATCACAGAAATAGTAGGTTTTGAAACCCGATATTCATGAGCGCGAGAGATGTATGTCGCGGTCGCGATCTTCTTTTATTCTTCAAATTCTTCAATTTTTAAACTTTGTAACCATAAGAACTTAGAAACACAAACACAAACAAACATTGTTAAATACAAAAGATAAATATTTACTATTTCATACCTTGAATGAATTATGGTGAACATAGCAATTGAACATCAATGTCTTGTTGTTCAAATTTTTTTTCATATTTAACAAATAGTTACAAACAAGTAATAAATACACAAGCAAACAAACAAACACTGAACAAACAACAAACAAACGAAAAGAAAAGACTATACAAGGTTCTAAACATAAATGAAAAGAAAATAATTTATTTAGGAGTTAGTGATTCAATCATCTGATCAATCTTATAATGTCACTCTCGCAGATCGCTTTCAACATCAAACATCAAAGTGTGGATGTCGTCAATCTTGCGATGAATAGAGGCTTGTTCTTCCATTAATTCTTTCAACTTCCTCGTAAGATTGCTGAACTATTCCCTTCTTCCCTAGCGATCTCTCTTTTTCAATTTTTATCGGCTTCTACTCGCTCATCCCTTGATTTCCAATCATAGGTTATCAGATTTTCTCCAATGCACTTAGTTAGAAATTTGTACTCGAAGAAAACTTCTGTAGTTAATTCCAGAGTTTCATCTTCACCAGTAAAGACTTCCGCAGCACAAGGCATTCTCCCAACTTTTCATAACAAATTTACCATAGTTCGACAGCCATACACTATCTTACCAGGATTCATTACAGCAGACATAAGAGTCTCCATCATAATTCCTGATATGTCCACAGGTATGCCATTCCAAACTGCTTCCAAGATAAATAATACTTAGGGAATAACACTGTCGCAACTAGTCTTGCCAAACAGCAAACTACTTAGATAGAAGTGTAAAGCAAGCAAACAGGGGTCGTGGATCCACTGGCTATAGGTAGACTCCTATTTGTATTCGGTTTGGCCAGTAAGGCGATTCCAAATTGGTAATGGATCCCAACCAGGAAGCATTTTGTATTAATAATCTTTAGGGAAGCCCAAATTCTTCTCTAGTGCTTTCCTCGATAATTTATGTTTCTTTCCTTGGTGGTGAAATTCTAAACAATCCATCTTAGCATATTTCCATACTAACGATATCAACATTTCCTTACACTTATCCTCATTGTTTCCAATGATAATGTTGTAATAGATAACGAGATTTAAATGAATGAAACTATTCCTATGAATGACATAGTAACTCGTGAATTCTACATCTCTGATGGATTCAAGGTGATCACCTTCCTCTCAAGAGTAAATAGGAAGAGGTGCTTCATACCACTCTTGCAGATTTGAAGGAGGAATTAGATTAGATTTTTTAAGGTGTACCATTTTGAAGATAAGAAAAGGATTGATTGATTTTCAAGGTTTGGAATAAATATGTTGTATAAAGAAAAAGGATTTTTGGATTTCTAAAGTGAAGAATTATGAAAATTCGCACTCTTATATATAGAGTTTGAGAGAAATCGTGGAAAAACTGCCAAATTATTGCAGTTTTTGTACAGTCGCGATCGTGATCACAAGTCATGATCGTGACTACACAAAACAAGAAACAGAATGTTTTAACAAGGAAATTCATGAGCATGAGTATATGTCGCGAATGTGAATGGGTAAAATGGAAGAAAATCTTCTATTTGTTAAGAATTAAGATGAAATATTATGACGAATCACCTCCAAGATGATTATTTCATAATCTTTTTACATCTAAGATAAGATTACAAAATTGTATAGTATAGGAAAGGAATAAATGAGTAAAAGTTAGTAATTTGTACCTTAATCTCCTTATCTTTAAAACACACAAGCCTTTCCCGGCAACGGTGCCAAAAACTTGATCGTAAGGTTTTGACTCTATTTATTTTGAGGGCTTATATTTGATGATGAAGCCAAAAACTTTGTTCCCCACCTTTCTATCGATAAGATAAAATTTCAAAATATGAATAGGTGTTGTCAATACCGCTTATCAAATAGAAAAATGGTGATCACTGCAAGTATACAGTTTCAGTGTAGTTTAAAAGATATCGATCCCACAGGGAAGGAATTTAGTTCTAAAGATAAACTAGAGTTACGAGGTAAATGAAAATATGGAATTTATATTAGAGGGGTTTGGATGATAGATGGATGAATGGATAGATGTATAAACAGACTAGAGAAGATGTAAAATATAGAGATATACCTACGAACAAGTTTAACAGAGAAAAACAAGCAAAATCATCAAGAATATTTCGTACACTAGATAACTTCAACAAATAAGGTTTTAGACGCCCTAATATTCAATAATTCACCTCAGAGAAACACATGAGATGACTTTTCTAAATCTAGGGTAAATGAATTATGCTACTTATAAGAACCTGGATAACTATATTACTATGCTTAGTACGAGTCGCTCTCACATAGCCATATTTAGCAAGTTACCACTCCAAAAATGTTGGCTCACTAAACAGCGTTATAATTACAGATCTAGAGATTATACACAATCTTGTTAACCCCAAAATCACTCTTAAAGTTAACTCGAAAGCATATAACTTGATTAATATAAATGACGCAAAACGAATTACTCGTTATGACACATAGACATATCATAAACTTTGAAATAGAAAGTATAAGAAGAAAATAAAGTAAAGTTGTAAGGTATGAAAGTGAAAGCTAAAGTTGATCAAACCGTATCCACTCTTTAATGGGAGTCATCAATTCCAGCAATTCCTACGTCTACTTTGAATCCGGTCTCAACTCGTACAAAACCTCCGATAGGATGCTATTCTTTGTGAATCTCAAATAAAAGAATGTTGAAGAACGAAAAATTTTATTGATAAGTGCTTTGCAATTACACTCATACAAAAAATGCTCGAATTTGTTTAGAAATATAGTGATCGAAATATTAATCGAATCACTTATACATTTTTCTTGCTAAGACTTTGAACGTAGCGAAATCTAGATATTACACTCTCTATCTATACATGCACACTATCATTCAATGCCGCCTAACCATGCCATAACCATGCACCACGAAATTGTTGAGTTTTAAACCCTATTTATAGAGTGTGAAGGGTTGCGTCTATCCAAACGAAGAGTCGTGTCCATTGGTGAAGAGTTGCATCACTTCAATATGATTAGATCCAAAGATTCATCCTCATCCACAATGGAAAGGCACCTTTTCATGGTTGGTTGACTTCCAAAAGATGTCTTTTCGGTTGGTAGTTGATGGTGGTTGATGGTAGTTGATCATTCTTATCCGGCAGTTGAAAGAAGAGAAGAGTTTACCAAAAACCGTCAAGGTCGTGATCGCAAATGTATGTCACGACCATGAATACTTGTTTGGTAACTTTTTATTATGAAGGTTAACAAGTCACGACCATGATATAAGTGTCACGATCGTGATATGCCATTTTCACATGATTCCTCTTTGCGATTTCTACCAATCTTTGACATCTTTGATCCTTTGCCAATTCTTTAAGTCCATGCATCTTTTTGCACCTTTTTAGTGCTTTTTGCATAGATTTCCAAGTTTAATCATTTTACTTCTAAGAATTACCTTGTTTCTACATTTGCATAAAAAATAAGTACAATCCACGTGAAATCTTTTATATGAAGTATAATATGAAACAAAACCATATCATTTTATGTTTGAAAATGTCATGATAATAAGTGTAACTATACACTTATCAAATATCTGACCATGGCCCAGGCACCGTCTGCTCCCAAATTTATGGTCACTCCTAGAGGCACCACGATCCCCTAAGGGTAGTTTAACCAAAGGACTAAAATGTTCACTCTTTTTAAGCTTGATTTTCAGGTAAGGGCCGAATGGACAGTCCCCCAGTATCTGCCTACCAACGTGGAAGAACTATGGTAACAGTTTTTGGCCACTCACGCTAGCCAATATCCCTTCAGGTAGCACATGATGATGAGTGGCTTCCCGAAAACTTTTTAATGCTGAGATTAGAGAAGTATGAGGGAGAAGGAGATCCTCGATCACATTTGATCAACTACCAGATTATGATGAGAGCTATAAGGATCGGGGATAAGATGCTGGCTAAGTGTTCGCCACTTTTCTACTGATAAGTTTAATAACTTGTTCCAAGATTTTGGTTTTAAAGTACAGCTATTGTCAATACCACTTATCAAATAGAAAAATGATGATAACTATAAGTATACAGTTGCGATGTAGTTTTAAAAGATATCGAACCCACAGGGAAGGAATTCAGTTCTAAAGATCAACAAGAGTAACGGAACAAAGAAAATAAAATAGATAATTTTATTATTGATGGGTTGGTTGGGATATGATGGTAAATAAATAGATAAATGTATAAATAGATTAGAGTAGAAGAAATCGGTATAGATTATCCAAATGAACAAGTATAGCAAAGAAAACATGCAAAATCATCAAAGATATAACGTACACTAGACTACTTTAACAGATTCGGTTCTAGACACTCAGATATTCAATTATTCACCGCAGAGTAACACATGAAATGACTTTTCTAAGTCTAGTGCAAATGAAGTACGATGATTATATAAACCTGGTTAACAATAATGCTATGCTTAGTACTAGTAGCTCTCACATACCCATATTTAACAAGTTACCATTCTAAAAATGTTGGCTCACTAAACAACGTTATAAGCACAGATCCAATGATTATACACAATCTTGTTAACCCAAAAATCACTCTTAGAGTTAACTCAAAAGCATATAACTTGATTAATATAAAAGACTCAACACAAAATACATAATATAACACATAGACATATCATAAACTTCGAAATAGAAAGTATAAGCATAAAACAAAGCAAAGTTGTAAGGTATGCAAGTGAAAACTAAAGTTTTTCAAACCGTATCCACTCTTTAATGGGAGTCATCAATTCTCGCAATTCTTGCATCTGCTTTGAATTCTGTCTCGGCCCTTACAGAACCTCCGCTAGGATGCTATTCTTTATGAATATTGAATAAACGAATATTGAAGAATGAAAACTTTTATTGATAACTGATTTGTAATTACACTTATACAACAATTGCTTGAATATGTAGAGAAATCTAGTGATCGAAATAAGGTTCGAATCACTTATACATTTTCTCGCTAACTTAGAACGAAGCGAAATCTAAATGTTTTTCTCTCTAAAACTAAGTATGCACGTATACACTATATACCATATACCATGCCTATCATCCCATACATGAAATTGTGGAGTTTTAGTACCCTATTTATAGAGTATAAATGGTTGCGTTTATCTAAACGAAGAGTCGTGTCCATTGGGGAAGAGTTGCATCACTTCATTTTGATTAGATGTAAAGATTCACCTCATCCACAATGGAAAGGAACCTTTTCATGATTGTTTAACTTCCAAAAGGTGTCTTTTCGGTTGGTAGTTGATGATGGTTAATCGTTATTATCTAGCGGTTGGTAGTTGATAAGAGATAACCATTAACCATCATAAGTCACGATCGCCAATCTCATATCAAGATCGTGAACATTGATTGGCAATTTTCTATTTATGAAGAATGACAAGTCATGACTGCAAATAGATGTCACGATCGTGAAATGCTGTTTCTTCATGATTCTTCTTTGCAACTTTGCTAATCTTTGACAACTTCTTTCCTAAGACAAATCTTTGTGTTCTATACATCTTTTCGTACCTTTTTCACTCTTTTTCCATAGAATCCCACTTTTGATCATTTTACTCCCAAGATTTACCTAGTATCTACATTTGCATAAAAAACAACTACATACAACGTGAAATCTTTTATATAAAGTATAAAATGACTTAAACCATAGTGTTTTATGATTGAAAATATCATGATTATAAGTGTAAACATACACTTATCAAACCCCCACACTTAACTTTTGCCTTGTACTTAAGGTAAACAATAGAAGTGTAAAGAATAGTATACAAGTTCGTACCTTATTTGGTGAAAGACTATTGTAGTGAGTACCTCATTCCACGTTGCATAAGATTCAAGTAAAGTCTTCGAAATTTCCCACAACTTAGTAATGTGCAATTTATATAGTTCAGTTCCATACCTTTGCTCTTAATGGAGAGTCAACCAAATTGCGTCTTCATATAAGTGTTATATGCATACTCGAATATTACCTTCTCTCAATTATAGTACAATGTATTAAGTATAAAAGGAGCACACTTTGGAAAGTTTGATCTCAAGGCATTTTTAGGTAACCTAGGATGCTAAAAACTCTCTTAGTGGTTACATTTTATGCTCCATACCACTCTCCCCTTTTTTAGTGGTTGCATTTTATGCTCCATACCACTTTCTCTCATTTTTTTTTCTTTTAAGCATATGTATTTTGAAGTACTTTGTACTTTGCACCCATTTTTCGTGTTATGCTACTTTTCCTTTTTCACTCAATGAATGGTTGTAGTTTCTGCTCCGTACCATTCCTCACCTTTTGCATAACTCATTGGTTATCCTCTCTTTCTTTTGATTTCACTTTTAATACCCTCATCCTTTAATGATCAATTTCAAAGTATTATGGCTATAGTCACTACACCATAGATGGCTTATCGTAACCAGAATGGCTGGTGTTGCATTGAAGTGTTGCGATTTTTGAATGAAAAAAGGATTTTTCGAAACACATTTTAAAAAGTGTTGCAATAGATATTTTTATTGATCAAATACACTTTCATCGCAACACTTATAGTCTAACCGTTGCAAAAAACACTATGAATAGTGAAAATTTGAAGGGCGGGAATTCTCCCTCTAGTCAATTGACAGAAAAAATGAAATAAAAAAATTAAAAATTCAGTAAAAAAATATATAAATCACAACTATTCTCTCGTTTCCTCTCCCTCGTTTCGTGGTTTCTTTTATATAAATATGCTATACCTCTATTAAAGCCAACTCCAAGCTTCATCAACTCTTCCAGGAAATGGAGTTTGACTCTCCCCTCTGCTTCCTGTAATGCCTCTGTCAAATCGAAATCCAAGCCCCAATCTATTTCTCTTGATTTTGTCAGATCATTCGGGAAAATCGTATTTGGCTTTGCCATCAGCGCCACTGCTCTCTTTTCTGTCTGCTGCGATTCTCTAGCTTTTGCGGAGTCCTTAACGGTAGCTTTTCCTATTTCCCACACTCGTGAAGTAATCCTAGTTTTTTTTACTTGTACAATTAATTGATTTTTGCTTGTAATTGTCGAGTAAAGTGAGATTCAATTGCTAGATTAATACAGTTCAAAGAACGCTTGTGGAGGCATGGGGTTTAATCAAAGAGTAATTTTTTGACCCTACATTTAATCATCAAGGTTTACTTCTTTGAATTCTCTACTTCATATTTGTAGATAATCACTTTATAGTAATTCATAATGCTATGTCTTGATGTTTTGTTTCCAATTTTTAATTATGCAGTGATCATCTAACAAGAGCCGATTTTGTGGATTTTGTGTTAGCTTGTTAATTTATTTAGGATTCACTAGGACATCTACAGTGTCGGGTCTAACTACGTATAATTGTAAGCATTGGCTTCTACCTTCTGTGTCGATTGGTTTGAGTTTGTTTATAGCTAAACAATTATTACTGCTCATATGTTTCAAGAAAAAATAACTTGAAATAAAAAAGTCTTATAAAATTATAGGATCATAATACATTAAAAAACATAAAGTTAATGAAGCCGAAAACAAACAAATCAAGAATTATTTAAATATGACAGAAAGCCTATGCACAAATTCACAATAGTAATTCATCCATTAGAAGATAACCTTGAATCAGTTATTGATCTTCATTTGAAAGAATCGGTCTTTCTAACACCAATATCTGAAGTTGATCCAAGTTTCTTCTTGGTTCATCAATGTAATCAGAACACATGTCTTTCATTGAGAAAATGTCAGATAACTTCTGGTTCTTTCCTGATGAAACTTTATGTTCTTCAAAATTCGAGAAATGCCCTATTTTAATCCTTGCAGTATTTATGAATTCAGTGAACCTATCTTCAATATGAACACTTGATCCCCTGCCTGGTTTTCACAATAGTTGTGATTTGGCATCAGGATTTCGCCAACAGCAGCTTTTGGCATGAACTGAGATGGAGTCTAGGTCGAATAATCATATGTGATGGGCACAAAATCAGCTGGTTTTGCTTTTTTGTTGGTTGATTTTGGGTTGGATTTGATTGGACTCGTGAATTCTGATTGATTTTGGGAATATGAAATTTGATGAATTCTTCGAAATGTTGGAGATGCATTAAAGGCTCTACAAATCTTTGTGCACATGTTTTTGGGGTAGCTAATTCCTTTCTTTTCCATTTCTCGAAAGCCTATGGGTTGAAAGAGTTAGGATTACAATTTTATAGCATATGCTGACAATAGTGGAGTATTTGTTTGGTGTGAAAACTAGCTGTGATTTGTAGAATTTTGATGTGACTTTTGGGGTTATCAAGATTCCCAATTATTAATAAAGAAAGTGAGGGTCTTTTGTTTTCAGGTTTTAGATATTAGGATTTGCAAGTATGGGATCGTATTCTCTAACTTATTTTGTGCAGGATTCGCCTATGCACGTTGCAGCTGAAAAATTTCTTAAACTCAGAGCAATTGGTGCTCCAACAGTTGTTCTTTATCTGGCAATTTAAGGCATATTCCAGTGTTTGAAGGATACAAAAACTCATGTCTTATGTCTAGGCAAGATTCTCACTTTTGAAATTGTAATTGAAGTTTTATGTAGCATTTATTGCATTTACATCATATATAAATTTATGTTTAAGCAACATAACTTGCATTTATTAAACTTGATAATAAAGAAAAATTATATGCATGAAGTGGAAATACAGGGAAAATACAGATAATAGGACTCTATGTCAGATTGAATGGTAGATTAGAAGCCTAGAAGGCAGCATGATTGAAGAAACTTTGATGAGATGTATGGCTTGATTAATATATAAATCACTTTATTGTTTCTTCATTTATTAAACAAATATATGATGAAGCTGATTCATTGAAATGGCTTGATTAATAT